>CAUYSK010003233.1:0-36867 GCA_963575035.1 Avahi laniger
CTGTGGAAAGCAATATGGAGATACCTTAAAGAGATACAAGTAGAAGTACCGTTCGATCCAGCAATTCCATTACTGGGCATCTACCCTAAAGAGCAAATGATACTGTATAAGAAAGACACCTGCACCCAAATGTTTACAGCAGCACAATTCACAATTGCAAAGATGTGGAAACAACCCAAGTGTCCATCTATACGTGAGTGGATTAACAAAATGTGGTATATGTATGCCATGGAGCACTATTCAGCTTTAAGAAACAATGGTGATGTAGCACCTCTTGTATACTCCTGGATAGAGCTGGAATGCATTCTACTAAGTGAGGTATCCCAAGAATGGAAAGACAAGCATCACATATACTCACCATCAAATTGGTATTAACTGATCAACACATAAGTGCACCTATATGAATAACGTCTGTTGGATGTTGGTCAGGGGGGAGGGGGAAAGGGGGAGGAAGGAAGAGGGGATGGGTATATGCATACACAAAGAGTGCAATGTGCACCACATGCAGGATGGACATATTGGGAACTTGGACTTGGAGGTGGGGGCAAGTGTAACATACGTAATCTAAACATCTGTACCCCCATAATATGCTGAAATAAAAAAAAAAAGAAAGTCACCTTCAAACTGAAAAAAAAAAAGAAAAATATTAATACCAAAACTTTTTGAGGTTCCTTTTTCCAGGTGGTGGAGTTTGGAGCTGCAGGTGCCCATCCACAGCACGACCCTATTTCACACTCGCTGAAGCTGGCCAAGGAGAACATCTTCAATCTGACTCCCATACGTCTTGAAATACACAAAGTCCCAAATGTAAATTTCTTTTTCTCACTTAATGGGAATGAGAAAGATATGTGCCCCCCCCCCCCATCTTGGTTCTAGTTCAAGGCTGAAAATGTGACCTCTATAAGATTGTAAGCCTTTTTTACTGACATAATTCCTAAGTACACCCTTGTCCAGACCATCTTTTACTAAGCACAGTGACAGTGGTGTGAGGCGTCTGTAGCTAGATCAGTGATATTTCCCAGTCACAAAATTCAAATTCCTCTTGGAGCTGGCCCAGACCCATGTCTCAGAATTGTTACTCAATGTGCTATGCATACTAATTCTACTTTCCTCCTTTCATAGCACCAGGTGGCAGGTACAGTATCACAAAACCTTTGACAAGTCAGCCACTGAACTTTGCATGTACACTTTCATTCTCAGCTTAAAACTATCTTAATCACAGTCCTCAATTCTTCCAGAAGTCATTCAGCAGAAGGTCACAGCTTTTCTTCTAAGACAGGTGCTTCCTATTTCCATTGGCTCCTCATTATAAATTTATCTCACTTTAAATAAACTCATCTAAAAATCCAAATTAAGGATGATGTTATTTACTTCACAATAATTTACTTTTGCTGACAGATTTCCAATAAAATGTTTCCACATAATCATCTCTTCATTAAATTAACAAAATTCAATTTGCACACTATTTTTCCCAATGTATTCATCTAATTGTGTAAAGCAAGACGTTTTCAAGCCCTCAGTCCAATAGTTGCCCCTATAATTTAATACTAGCTTCAAACAAATAAATTTAGTTGAGATTTTTGGGGGATTTTTGGTTTTTATTTTTTTTATTTTTTAGCAAACCATCAAGTATTGTCTATTCATCACCTCGTCCCTTCTCCCTTCCTATTCTCTTCACATATTTCTATGAGACTGACATGTTTTCACATGATCCTATTTCTCCATTCCAAACCACACTTGATTTATTCTAGGGGTGGGAATAAAATATATTACCTTGGATTCTTGAACTTGACATCAAGACAACAACAAAACTGTCTCCCTCTTGTGATAAGATGTAAAATATAAAATGTGTAAGCTACAGTCATTCATGTTTCCTGCCATTTGGAGAAAGTGAGTTGGCAGTAAGAGAAAATGAATACAAAGAACAGCAGATGAGAACCAGACAGACTTATCAGCACTTGCCTCCCTGAGTTGTTCCTGAGGCCCCAGGGCCTCTCGGCCCTCTCATGACTCCACTGCTCAGTGGTTCTTTGGAGACCATGATCCAATAAATGTCTTTTCTTCCTCAAGTTCCTGCAAGTTAGATTTCTGATATGTGTGACCAAAAGCCTTCAATAATATAGTTTTTATTAAACATTATTTGAAATCATGTTTTGATTTTAAAAACAAGTCATAATATGAAATTAAACTCTTTTGTAAAGTAGGTCTAATTTTCTTAGGAATCCAGGCTATAAAACTGCTGGTGATCAACACAAGTCGTTATCGGGGGCCTAACCCTAAGACCCGCCAGACATAGCTATAAGTCAATAGCAAGTATCAAATACTAAGAGGAAGCACATCCTCTCTGCTAAAAAGGGAAGCTCTCTCTCCTGGTTAAAAAGGACTGTTTTAACATAGTCACAATTTGATAGTACAATATGGCCATGATCATTCTTCTTTTTTTACTAAGCCAAGCAGAAAAGATACTGAGTTTCTTTTAATACACAGCAAAGCAGTATTGTAAAATGGTTCATAGACTGGACTCTCAAACCAGACTTCGAACGAACTCAAATCATGACTCAGCCACTTATGAGTTGTGTGATCCTAGATAAATGCCTTACCTTCCCTATACCTTAGTTTCCTAAACAGAAAAGTTGGAACAACAACCCATTCATCATTGGATTTTGGTGAAAGGTAAATGAGTTAACTTACTCTGGTGTCAGTACACATATCAGGTCTTAATGAGTGTTATCTATTTATTACTAATATTGTTGTCATCATCATTATAGTCTCTTTCTAAAGTACAAGATAGAACATTTGATCACAAGAATATTGAACACCTGCTGGTAGGAGAAATTCATGGTGGTCTAGAGAATTGTAGTTAAGAATTATAGGACCATGAACAGATCTTGATTTTTTAAAATTGAGTTTGAATACATATAGTGCCTTTTTCTGGGGGAAGGATCATTAGCTTTCATCAACTACTCAAAAAGCCTGACCTATAAAAAAGTAAAAACCCCTGTTAACAGGAAATAAGACACATAGGTTTTAAAAATTGAAAACTAGAAATCTCAGAGATTAGACCACATATAAGTTTTTCTTTTAAAAATGGCTTACTATTTCCCCCCCACCTCAACGAGACAGTCAGGATAATATTAATAATGCTAACTGCTGAGAGTTAGTAGAGGACGGAAGGAAGAGAAAGGGAGGGAGGAGAAAGAGAAAAAAAGAGGAAGCAAAGAGAGGAAGAAATAACAATTTTAATAATGCAATATGGCCCACAATCTTGGCAATTTCACTCAGTGTATGGATGTCCCAGAGAGAATTGGGGATGGAATGTGAGAATATGCAAATTTGTCCCTTCAGCCAGCCCCAGTTCTCATGTGCCTCTCATCATGCAAGAATCCATGCAATGTTGACTCAGATTCTAGTGCTTAAAAATATGTACTTCTCATACGCTATGGCCCTAAATGGAAGACACCTGTTACCTGTGGTGCACAGAAACATGTACTGATCTATGAAACCAAGGGATAAAGCTGGCAGTGTTGGATTCACTGAGATTGTCTCAGTCTTCAATATGGCATCTTCCTGAGATTTTCAAGGATAATTTTGATGACATATGTCTCTCATCCTTCATGATTATTATAGAACTTATCACTTGGAAATGACTCTATTATGTCCTGACTCGGTGTTTAGCATGTCATGTTTGAGAATAAAAAAGAGCTGTTATAGCATGTTCTCTGTAAGTTTATATACAATGATTTTCTGACCTGAGCACCAAGGAACCAGTGTAGGCCTCCCCTTTCACAGCTCCAGAATGTCACCGGCGTTGTGTCATCTCCATCTCATAAATAGTGGTAACATATGACCCTTATAGACTCCACAGTCCTAGAATTGATGGAACCCTTTGGAATGAGATGACACCTTTTAAAGCCCCATTTGTCATTTTACATTTTGTCTTTGACATCTGTTTGTAGCAAGATCTCATGTAACATTTCCAGGCATGACTCTTGTCCAGTATTTTCACTGTGATATACATTGACAACAGAACTTCTGGCTGAGAGGTCTCAAGCATGTAAGATTTTCAAAACTTAAATTTGAAGAATCTAATGTTTCTCATCGGCCTTTATCTCCCATCATATAACCTATCTTCGTTTTTGTTTCATTAGTTATATCCCAAAGGCCACATGTAGTACATGATCTGATAGATTCCACTGAAAAACGGAAAGTATTTCTCCACAGTATAGTGTCAACATGGAACCTGCCCACATACACAGTTCCCTTAGTCAAAGTGAATACTCCCCTACTGAAGCATACGCTTATTATTTTTTGTCCTAATTTGCTTGGGAATATGGGAGACACTTCATCAATGCACAAATGAATTGGGAATTCACGTAGTCAACCAAGAACTCACTGGTAATGAATTAGTAGTGTCTTCTAAATTTTTAAAGACAATGTCCTAGAACTGTGTAAAAAGCTAAAAAAAAAAAAAAAAGTGAAACCAAACCTCATTAAATTCAATATTAAATTAGTGTGAAACAGAAGTGACTTTAGAAAAGTTAGTCCCAAAAATATGTTCTTCAGAAAAATCTATACTGATTTAAATATGATACTTTAAATTCGTGTATAACAGAAAAATAACAGAAATGCTAGGAACAAAGTAATTTTTCAAGCTAACATCACTTAATCACTGCTGTCCATCAATAGCCCACACAATAATACCATGCAACATTTAGCCTGACCTCCTTCCTTTATGTGTAATTATCACTAAAAATGAGATATACTTGTGTCAGTTCACAGTTTTAAATTACCTCTATGTGATAATTTATGTTAATAGCATAATAGCATAACAATGATGGATAATGTGTACCAACATTTACAAATCGGTTGCAATGCATTCCAATTACAATTCTCTTCCTATCTCTGATCAGCAGCAAAATCAAATTAACAGTGCAACCATTAGTTACTGAATTATCCTAATATGTAGAGTCTATACTTGGACACTTTTTCGTTTGCAGAGCTGCTCTAGTATTCTACGTTTAGCCAAACAGGAAGGAGAATCAACCAAATCATGCACAACCCTGCTAATGATTTTGTGTGCAGCCACAGTAAAAATAATCAGGAGGTTACACCAAAGGATTCATGGTCTGGTTAAGGCCCAGAAGAAGAGAATGCTGTTGACCTTACTCCAGAGTGAAATGGATTGTGTTACATGGAATGACATGGGACTGGATTGAAATTTGTGAACCAATGGTTCATCCCCTCTCTGTGTCCTGGCCACAGACCAAGGTACGGTCTGTGCATAGGTCTCTAAGGGTGAAGTTTCCAAGGGCCCCCATTTCATTAGGGTTCTTGGGAATCCCAGTGACTCAGTGTTACCTCACATGCTCACAACAGCTCAAAACTCAAGGGAAGGTTCATTCCATCATTATAAGGCAGGATAGGCCTCACAGAAACAAATCAAAACAGCCTACTCAAAGACATCCTTTGAAATGTGTAGTCCTTGATCAAATGCACCATGCAATGCATTTAAAGAAAATGTCATATAACTAAGTATACAGCTAAAGAATGCGATGCCCACACTCCCTCTGATAGGAGAGCATAGCAGTGATTTTCACTCTAGGTACAAGGCCAAATACTTTAACTGTAGGGAGCACTGCATTCCTTTGGGGATAGAACCCTATCCCTTTCTTTGGGAAGGCTTGAAACTATGGATGGTACCAATTCTGGAAACATCTATTCTATTACCACCACAACCACATGTCGATGGAGTGTTTATGCTCATACCACTTATTATTTGCAATTCCTTCATGTGCTGTCTGTATGTTACACATTCAGAATATTTTTGTGGCAAAGAAAAGATTGCGTAGCTACAGTAGACTTAGGATTTTCCCCAAATTTAAGAATCCTGTAAACTGTTACTAGTCAGACAAAGCAACCCGAAAAGCCAGGAAGTTTATGCATCAGAAATCAGATGTTCCTTGCTTCTCTTCTGGATTCACCTGATATTGGAAAATTCCCTTACTACTACTTCTACAAAAAAGTTGTCCTTCAAAGTCTGTGGCCGCAGTGGTTAAAAGCACTATGCCTGAAGTGGGAGAGCCTGGATCTGTTTCCCCTCCGTCACTTACTATGTGACCCTAGGGAAATCTCTTAACCTTGCTGCGTTTTAATGTCCTCATCTGAAAACCGGGAAAATAGTAGTGCCATTTCATAGGGTTGCTGTGTTGATTAAGTGGACTAACACATATAAAGCCCTTAAAATATACCTAGACATAGGGCTCAGTAAACAATAATTCATCTGTTATTCTACCAAAGAAATGCACAATAGACACAGACTGAGAACAACTTAAATATTACAAGCCACAGCTGCATTATAAATAATTACTGGACAGCCCTGGGTCAAGAATTGCAGACAAAAGGAAACTTCATGTCTATGGTAGAAGAAGGTCACCAATCAATCCCTTGCATCTATTGTTGCACCCAAATCCAGAGTTACTTGGAATCCAGTTCGGCAATCACTGGGAGCCTTGGTAGGAGATTGTTCTCTACATAAGCTAATATAGTATTTTGAACTATCAGAGCACCTAATATAAACCGAAGATACCTTGAATGACAAGCCTATGAATCCTAACTTCATCATTCTCTACAGAAACCTTGAGTCAGTGACCTAATCTCATTCTTGGCAGACTAATATAAGCACAATAACATATAAAGCTATTAAAATGTTATGCACACATCACACACGTGTTGAAGGCTCGCCATGTATTTTCATTATGGTGCATAACACGTACGTTCAGAATCTCTTGGATTTTCACTGAAATATTTTTGGAGGCTAAAATAGGTACTAAAGCTAGTAAGGATCAATTTTTAAAGCATTATGCCTGTTGAGTAAAAGGTAATGTGTTGTTATATCATCTAGGAAGTACAGTAAGCTCTGCAGGCTTCCTTTATTTATTGTTCTAATCAGCAATCCAATGTGCACAAGACTGGATTCCGAATAAAGAATATTCCTTAGAGTGACCCTGTGATGCTACTTGAGAAGTTGTTATCTGGATAGAAGAAAGATTCTATGGTTTTCAAACGCTCGTGTTTGAATTTTGGTGGTCATTGCTTCTTAAACAGGAAAATCTGACATTTCTGTTCATTCAAGACAAAGGTGGTTATAATTGCCAAAAATAGTCAGGAGGCAGATTTTGTGTTTTTATCATGTCTCTCTCTGGATGTAGTGTATCAGACAGGTTTGAAGGAAACAAATCATATCTTTAAAAGTAAGCATGGAACTACCAGGAGGCACACGGGCTTGCCTGCGATGCTGCCTGTGCACTGACAGTCTCACCCCGTCTCCAAGCATTCGCTGGTACAGCCAAGGGAGAGATGCTGCATAAATACGAGGACTGGTGTCGTCGGGAATCACGGCTGCCACGACATAATTAGTTACCCATTCTGCGTCCCATTCCCAGGTGGGAAGAAAAACCAAAGAGATAGAAAAAGAAAAATATTTCAGATTCAGAAACAATGCTTGCCATTGACAGGGTTTTGTTATGAGGAAGCTCTAGATACTCTCATCCTCCTGACACTGGCAGGCAGCCAGCTGGCATTTCTGTGGGCTACACTGAGAACCAGTGAATACCACGTGGGTGGTTGTCAACATTAGAAACAAGAAAAACAGAGGGGAAAATGCGTTGAGAGTTATAACATCAACTTTCAGGGGCTTTTTATTTCTATCCAGATGGCACAAATATTCCTAGGTATTGGTACCCACACAGTAGGCATCCCAGGATGATAATTATAAGAGCCTCAACGTTTACAAAGTACTTTTATATATATAACCTAGGAACTGAGATGGTAGAAGCCAAGTGTATTGACTGTCTTACACAACTGCAGTTTCTTGTTTGTTTATTTTTTTAGTTTGCATATAGAGCAGGGCTACCTGAACTAGTACAAAAGAAGAGAATACTTCGATCTTTTCTTGAGGGTGATATAACATATACTCCTGTGATACAGCATGTGACATGTTTACCACTATCCTATATTAGAGTGGCATTCATTAATGTTACGCAAATGTCAGAAATATCTTATGGGGCCTTTGGGCCTCTGGACTGCTGAATGATGTGTAGCCTTAAACAAACCTGACTTTAAGTCCAACATACCACCTATCATGGTTTAGGATCGTTTATATTTAATTATTTTTCTCATTTTTGACAGAAGGACAAATGTGATATTGATATTTATAAAGCTGATATTTATGAATCACTTACTATGTGCCAATTGTTTTTCTTCTCTCTCTATATATATTACTACATTGAGTCCATGAAATAGCCCTATTCAGTAGGCACTCTTATTATCCTCACTATAATTCTTCCCATTTTTCAGATTAAAAAACTGAGGCAAGAGGGGGCCTAGATCACACACTTATAAGCGATGTTGCCCAAGTTCCAACTCAGATAGTTTGACCTCAGATCCCAGGTCCTAACCACTATGGACATGGCCTCCCATACCCCACTTCAAGTGCATCTAAGAAAAGACAGGTGAAGAAATGAACTTAGCAACCCAGTACATAAGAAATCATTTAATAAATGTTAGTGATCAATATTATAATTAATATGATTTCTACCGTTGTTATTATTAACCTTTTTCTTACACTTTGCTTGGGCTTCTCAGAAAAGGAGACTACATTTGTTTCGACAACAAGATAGACTCTGCAGAATCAGCAACTCAAAACAAGTCAGGTATGACAATGGACCTGTCGACACCTCAACAGAGTGGGAGTTTCGTGTTGTGTCAGGGATGCCAAGAAGATGGGTTCAGACGTGCATCTGCTTGCGAAGACGGCATCCCTCCCCAGTGACGTGAAACAGAGCACTCACTCCCCCTGCCACGTCTGAGCACACTTAGGGAAGATGGACGTGTGAAGTAGAGGTAAACGTGGAAATGGAAGCACAAACGGAAGGAAGGAAATGCAAGTTATGTGCCCTGAATGTCACCTCATCATAAAGCACGAACATGACACAGGACAGTGAAAACCCCGATAGACAGACATTCAGGCCCAGTTCTCAGAGACATTATTTTAGAGGGTAAAGAGGTAGAAACAGTAGGAGGTGAGTGGCTTTTCTTAGTGTTCACTCAGAGGCAAAGGGCCACTCATGTCTTCTCTTCTCATGCCTTCTTATTAAACTGTGCGGCTGCAGAAAGATAGGACTTTCCTTTTCGAATTATCAACCTGGATGATGTGCGAATAGTGTCCTTACTGTTCCTCCATGAAGTGCATGGGAGTGTGGGCGGGCTGCCTCGTCCCCCTCCCTAGGGCAATCATGCGTATGTCTGAGGATTTCATACTCGGCACCAATGCACACCCTCAGGTCATCTCAGTCTGCTCCCACTTTTCCTTAGGCTTATGACAGAGAAAACAGGAGAATCAGTTGAGCCTCTGTCCTTCAGTCCCAGCTATTCATGCAGTGATTGCCAAAAGGTAACAGGTGGGAGGTGTATGTTCTTCAAACGCTTACGTTGCCAAGGGCCAAAAGCACCATCTATTTATGGATAAATCCACTTTTATCTCCAGCACAGCTCAGCCCTCTTTTCTGAATACCAGGCTCATATATCTAAACACCTCATTCTCTCAATTTAGATGTCTAATTGGCATCTCAAATTTAATATGTTCAAAATGAAACTTTTGATCTTTCCCCCCAAAAATGCTCCTCCCACAATCCTACCCATTTCATTAAAAGGAAACTCCCATCCTTTTTAGACATAGGAGCATGCACACTCATACCACCAGCTGATAGAGGAGAAAATGAATTTTAACCCAATCTTGTAAATTAGTCAAATCCAGTAGTATACGTATCCCCTTTAGGTAGCTCAGTCTCTTCTGACCTAACAGTGTCTTTTCAGTTTTTCGAATTATCTTATCCTTTCCCTGCTACTTACAAAAAATGTCAGGGCACATGGAGGAATGTAGCTAATGTGACCTAGAGCTAGCGCCAGGGAGTCAGAGTCTGCAGATTCTCCTGGTGTCCTCTGCTACAAATGGTCTGGTGAACCTGAGCTGAAGAGGTATGATGTTTCCATTTCCCATTTTTCTGAAAGTGACATTCTGGTGTTCGTTGCTGGAGTTCATGGTCCCAGCCATTTAAATTTATTCCCTCATGCCCATCTTGGCATTCTCTGGCCTAGATAGCTCTTCACCAGGCCAATTCCTCTAAGCCTTAGGCAGGGCAAGGGGACCTTGGGTGCTCCCTCAAGCTCATCCCTAAGCCAAGTCAGGCATCATGAAGGTCGGGATTGCTACAGGAGCCCACATCCCCTCCCACACCATGCCCTGGTGCTCACATTGCGCAGGAAGACCTCATCGCTCTGTCTCTGCTTACCTCTTCTCCAAATCCTCCTGGAACAGAAGGGGCCACCTTCTGGCTCTCCATTTCCTTTTCCCCATTGCCTCCTTCCACACTAGGGCTGCGAGCCTCAAGGCCTAGCTGACAGAGCTGGAAGGACACTTCTCTATCAGTAATAAAAGAAACACCCTCCTCTACATTTGGTTCTTGAAGATAAATGAGAGTTAATAGAATTGGGGCAAAAAACTCCAGTTTTATCTTGCTTAAAAAGCCTGGATTTCAAAATGATTTTGCAATATAAAGATCCCACTTAGCTAATTAAAAGCTAAAGGACTCTTTCTTTTTGCATTCCTGCTATACCAGTGCTTATTCCCAACCCCACCCTAGGTTGGTATCTTGGACTGACTGTTACAAAATCATTTGTTGAACACATTCTGTGGTCAATGGGTGTCAAGCATATGTTGTGGTGTAAGCTTCACATATCTTATACATTTTCAATCCTACAAATAAACCTGGAAAAAAGGCATTTTTCTAATTCTTATTTAACAAATAAGGAAACTGAGACTCAAAGAAGTTAAGTGGCCCGAAGGAATATGTCTAGCAAACATAAGAGCCAGAATTCAGACCTAGATCTGTTGTCTTATCACTGCACTATGACTAGAATATTTTAGAATGCACCAATGAGTTTTTGGTTTTCATTTTAAAATCTCAAGGTAGTTCATCCCTCAAATTGCATCTATAACATAAAAAGTTAGACAACTTGGTTAAAATAATTGCTCACATACAAAGTAAATGCAGAAAATATAGGAAAGTAAGAAAAAAAGAAAGGAGGGAAGAAAGGAAGGAAGAAAGGACAGTACGTAGTTACATAGTCCATTGTATAACTTCCCAAAGACAATTGCATTACAAGTTTGGTAGAGTCAGTATTGTGGTGTTCTGATTCTCTATGTGTATCCAGGCTTTTAAAAATTGACTTAAATGACACCCAGAAATTAAAACAAACAAACAAACAAACAAAAAAACAAACTTTACTGGAGACAATATAGGTTATTAGTTAAGACAGAGCTCTGGAGTCATACTACTGGGTTCACACAATGTTTGTGGTCAAGAAAAGTTGGATCTTGTTATTATTACCATTGATAGTTTTCTTTAACAAATCGAATCATCTCCATGAGCTCACAACCTCCTTCTGTAATAAGAAATAAATAAATTTTATTTCTACTAACAAACACAGCTTAATCTATTTATTTTAAAACACCTTAGGTAATTGTCCCTTTTACAAATAGTCTTTCATATTCTGCCGCAAATACCTAGCAATATAGAAAAAGTTAAGTGATTGTACCTATACCATGAATACAAATACACAAAATTAAGGAAATAAAAACAGTCTAAAGTAAAGTTTAAGAAAAGAGACAGAGAGAGTAAGTTAATTGTGAGGACGACAGGATTATTGATCATATTTAATTTTTTAAACTCTGTTTTCATAACTCTTAAAGATATAATTACTTCATAATTTAAAAAATAAACAGCCACAATGTCCATCCTCCATCGCACTGCAGACACACAAACACAAACACATACACACAGAAAATGCAGAATTCTTATTTAAATGCTATCTGTCTTTTACTAAATAGTAAACTCTTTAAAGGGGTTTATTCATCTTTATACTCCTAGCTCTCAGCCCAGTTCCTGGCAAATAGTAGGTACTCAATACACATTTGTTGAGCCTTTCTAAAATATTAACCAAAGCCCTACCTGGACTTTTAATATCACTCAACACCAAAGAAAGTGCACACATGTTTGACCTTTTGTTAGTGACATAGATGACCACTAAAAGCTAACATTCGTTGTGTACCAACTCCAAGTAAGGTGCCGTGCTAGCATTTAACATGTGTTATTTCATTCGATCCATCGATCCATGAGTTGGTGCTATTTTCTTCATATTCTATTTACTGATTTTTTTAAGAGATAAAGAAAAGAAGGTCCAGAAAGTTTGAGTTATATGTCAAGGTCACACAGCCAAAGACAAGGTGCAGAGCTGGAGTTCCACTCTGCCTGACCCCTAAACCAGTGCTCTTAACAGTGGGCACTTTTGCTTCTACCCACATTGTTTCTAAGACTCAAGCATCCTGCATAGAATTCACATGCAGAAATATTAATAGATTGCTGATGATGCCTCTTCTCTGAGTTGTTACGATAGAATTATGCTGTCCAGCCTGGTAGTCACCAGCCACATGTGGTGATTGAGGGCTTGAAATACGGCTGGCCCAAGCTGAGATGTGCTGCAAAGAATAAAATACACACCAGATTTTAAAGGTCTGGCACAAAACAAGGAATGTAAAACATTTTGTTAATAATTTTTTATATTGGTCACACATTGAAATGATAATATTTCAGATATATTGAGTTAATTATTTCACCAATCTGAGTAAAGTTTGTAGTTTAGTTAATAGTGTTATATCCATGTTAATTTCTTGGTCTTGTTCATTTTACCATGGGTATACAAGGTGCTAACATTAAAAGAAGCTGGGTGAAAGTATAGGGGAACACTGTACTATTTTTGTAAGTTTTAATGTCTAAATTTATTTCAAAATATAACGTTAAAAAATTAATTCCACTTCATTTTTTCTACTTTTTTTAATGTGGCTTCTAGAATGTTTAGAAGTGCCACCTATGTGGCTTACATTATATTTCTGTTGGGCAGTGCAACAGTAGAACATCAAATGTGAGAACCAAAGTCACCTCAGTACAAATCTTTCCTATCAGTACAAGTCTCCCTGTCAATTGAAGCTCCATGTTTAGGGTAGTTTAGTTTACCTAATAAGCAGTCTTATAGTTGGAAAGCTAATGGGCCATCAGTTAATGTAGCCCCATAACACCACTTAACCAAGGTGAGTAATGATTTGAATTCATGGGTCATCTAGTCAGTCTATGATTCTAGGCAGAAATACACTAAAACTTTTCCTGGAAGACAGCCCTATCCCTCAAAATCTCCTGTGGATGTTTCTACCATCTTTCTCAGAAAACTGCTCTGGTTTTCACATCATTAAAGTCAAGAAATTTTTCTTCTTTGCATTAATACGTAAACTTGATAATTTCATGGGCTTTTATTTCTTTTATACCCTCCAGCATTGTGACGTAGGTAAACTACAAAAAAAAAAAAAAAACCCTACAAACAAAAAAGTGAGAGTAGAGAATTGCTTTACATGCTTGCTCAAAAGAGCTATGAGTTAATGCTCATGCTTGAAAATTTATCCTCAGCATGGTTAAGTTATAGGGAAATGAGGGAAAAATGCATTTTAAAAAAACAACAATCTTTCATTGACACTTTGGTGGAGATCATAATGAGAAAGTACAAACTGAACAAAATTAGTAACTCACATTATATCACCACTTATGCTGTGTCAATAAAGGCCATTTGCTGGCCTGACAGAGCTCTAGCCTCTGAGTTGGGAGAGCAGCACTTGAAGTTCCACCTCTAACAAGTCACCCAATCTCATGAATCCTCAGCAACCTCAGTTGTAAACTGAATAGATAGGTTTAGATTAGTATTTTTCAAATCACAATGCCACCCCACTGGTAGATCATAAAATCAATGTCATGGGTCAAGACCAAATTTCTTTAAAATGAAATAGAATTAAAAACCTCAGAGTACAGTGCACATGTTAAGAATCAACATTGTTTCATGAAACTTTTGTTATGTGTATGTGTGCGTGGAGATATATACACACACACATATACATATATATTGTAGAAATTTTTTTTTTTTGTAATTTTTGTTTTGTGTATGGGATCATGTTACACAATGTTTCCTGGCATAAATTACCATAAAATTGTTTGAGAATCACTGTTTCAACAAGGGCTAGAGTTCCTCATATCTCTGAAATAGTATGCTTAAAACAAGAAATAAACCTTTTACAAGCAATGCCTCCAATGTCCAATGCTCCTCAGTCCTACAGAGCAGTCCCTACTTATGGCAGCAGCTATGAGGCTTCTGAGAATGGCCACCTTGATTCCTTCCTTCCCTGTACACACATGCTACTCCTTCACCTCCTAAGAGATGT
This sequence comes from Avahi laniger, assembly GCA_963575035.1. NCBI lineage: Eukaryota > Metazoa > Chordata > Mammalia > Primates > Indriidae > Avahi > Avahi laniger. The sequence goes on from CAUYSK010003233.1 coordinate 14,378, forward strand.
AGCTATCTCCCTTAAATCTGGGCTGGCCCTATCAGTTGCTTTAATCGATACAATATGCCAGAAGTGGTATGTTGAGACAAATCCAGGCCTTAAGAGGACTGGAAGCTTCTGCCTCCTCCTTCTTGGAAACCAGCCACCATGTAAGAAGTCAGACTTCTCTGAGACCATGATGTTAAGAAGCCCAAGCTTGCCACGTGTGAGACCATGTGGAGAGACGTGTCTAACCAGCCCCTCACTGTTCCAGACATCGTAGCTGAAGCACCACACATGTAATAAAGAAGCCATCTTACAGGTTTCAGCCCCAACGGATACCACACGGAGCAGAAGAACCACATCACTAAGCCCAATCCAGATTGCACAATGATGAGAAATAATAAAGTGTTGTTTTAAGCCACTAAATTTTGAGGTAGTTTGTTACATAGCAATAGATTATGGAAACAACACCCATGGAATTGTAAAGTTGCTGTGGATCACAGGAGGCTAAAATTGCTTCTTCATTTTGTAACAGTTTATTCTGGAGGGCTCATTTCACAGCACACAGCATCAATATTTACTGAGCATTTCTTGGGAACACTGGCAAATCATGGAAAATGCAATGCAAATTGCAACACTGTGATAGCTACATAGGCAATTTACCGGATGCAGAGTAAGGGTTGTAAGATCTGAGAAAGTATATTGGATTCATGTAAATAAAGGATTTCAAACATCTCGAGATTGCCATGTTGTTAAATTTGCTGGAATGTGGATAGAGATGAATATTCTGGCAGGCAAAGGGAGAAGGAAGATCCATGCTTTTAGACTTTTCTTCTGTCACACAACTCCATGGACAAAACTGAAGACTGAAACACAGCAAATTATTTGCGAGTAGCAGCCTTTTCATTTGTACCCACAGCTGCTGTTAAGGACCACCACGGCCTCAGCTTGAGCCAATTACTGCACCGTGTACCTTATCACACGGCTTCATTTTGTTCCTTGCCTGTCCTAGGATCTGTAGCTCATTAAGATAAGATCTGACAGGCTCGGTCAATGCTGAGTTAAGAGCTGGTGACTTTTCTTTATTTGGGCACAACCACAAGTTCCATGGAATTATATTCAGTCACACAAAAGGGAGGGTGTCCTTCGCTGGTGAGATTTTATTCACTGTACTGTTATTTAGTTATTTATCCCAACCTGGGTATTTACATAAGTAAAATTTTCCAGACTTTTCTATCAAAAACTTTTCATCCCCTCCCCCAAACACACATCCTCTTTCATGAGGGTAAAGTGCTGCTTCTTGATTAAAAAATATCTCTAACGAGGAGGCAATAAGTTCTTATGGTGTTTTGTGACATGGGTGAAAATGTTCTCCTTTATTTTAGTATTCTTGCTATATTCTCCCAAAGAGCTATAAATAACAATAAATGGTAATACAGGCTCTTGTTGAAAAAATTCAGCTCCTTTCCCTTCTGTGAGCTTGATTTCCTTTTACACTGACAAGGACTCGGTTCCTGACTGTCTGCCTTCATTTATCCTTTATGCTTTAGATCTGCCTTTTGCACTTGCTCACAACATAGTCCATATGGAAATTAAATGCACCCACATTTGAAACGAGAGTGCCTTCCCTCGCTGGCATTGGTTTCAAATATGATATTTTTATTTCAGTGACAAGGTCCAGTGGTTAAAGACATAGTCAGACCAGAGTTACACGAGCAGAGAAAGGATTGAAGTGATTCCCTAGTTACTCAGGCAAAAGTAACAGAAGGAGAAAGGGGTCCCAAGGGCCTGGTAGGTTCTGCCTGAATTATCCAGATAATTGCTTCAACCCTTTACCCTGACAATGGAGACTTGGACTAAAATGACATAAGCCAACAGAAGTTTATTTAACTTATTTTTCCACATTCCATGAATAATGACAGAAATGAAAGTGAGTGGAGATGCCTGTCAAGATTTAGGTAGAGGCCTCTAACTCCATGGCTGTGATGTTCGTGGGAAATTCACAGAGTGTTATAGAGGTAAATTCTGAAATGAATAAAAAGGAAAAAAAGAAAAAATTATAATTGCAAAATGCTAAACTTCGGAGTGCTGGGGGACTCCAGACGAGGCCTTATCCTCCTTTTTGTCTACATTCTCTTCTTAGATAATCTCACTCCACCCCATCATGTTAAGTACTTTATACTCCCAAATTTATAGCTCCTGCTGGGCCCTGCCCCTGAGAGTACACGCAACATACCGCTGCAGAAATCATCGCTTATTTTCAGTCTTACTGCTGCTTCTGCTACTACCAGAGTTGATACTTATCGAATGTTTTCTATACCAGGCACTGGCCTTAAAATTGACAGGCAGGATCTCCTTTAGGTCTTACAAATCTAAGGAGTAGAATTCATAATTGTCTCTTTTTTACAGATGAAGGAACTGAGGCCTACAGAGGTTATGTGAGCTGTCCAATATTTCAGTCACAAAGGCAAATGTGCTTGATTTCCAAACCTCTGTTTACGATGTACTGCTTCTCTATTGTGTTTATTATTTCTTCCAAGTTTGTAATTCAGCATATGCTACTTTGAATTAGCATGACTGTGATGATCATCACTTTGTTATCAAGTCCTGCTTCTCCCATCCTAATGCCAGCCCTTATGGCAGGGGCCTGTCTGGTGTCTCTGCACGCGTAGCTCTAGCAAAGCCTCGCATGTTACGTTACTATGTATTGTGGTTGAGGTTTCACAGAAAGCCAGCATCGCAATTAATAGCTTGACTAGAAGGCTAAGTTAAGAAGTTTAAAAGAGCATCTTTACTAATCTGGGTTCTAGCCGGTTACCCAGGTCTTTAAAAAGCTATGGAACATGTTGTCTGTGCTGTATCTGATTTATAGAGCCATAAGGCGATTCTCTGGAATACACTTTACGGAGGTATACAGCAACTAAATATTAAATGCAGGTCAGATTCCTTTAACTCTACAAATTGTACTTCGGAGGTCACTGGGCCAAGATCTAGGAGACCAGCCTAGAAAGCCTTTTGAGGGTAGGGATTTATTATTCGTGGGACAAAAGATGTAATCAAAAGACTTGTCCCAACACTACTGGGGATCAGCCTCTTGTCTTAAGGACTGATTTTTTTTTTCCTGTTTTTAGCTTTTGTCAAATTGTTCTGTCATTTAGTGTCAAGTCGGGCAAGTTCTCTTTCCCTTTGTACCTAATCATTGCTGACATGTAGTTAAAAATCTTTACTCCAGAGAATCTGCCTGTGGTGTTTCAGGTCAACCTCACCCCATGTGAAAATACCGTACATGGAGTCTCTGAGTCTGGGATCTAAAAATACAGGCTTGTTGTATGCTGTCACTTTATAGTACATCAGGCAGGGTCATCTTTCACCGAGGCGAGTGTGCTGTCCAACAGGTCCGCAGAGAGTGTGTCACTGGCTTTGTGCAAAGTGCTCCTGGTGGCAGCAAATGAAAGAGGTCCTCGGCGACTCTCTACCTGTTGCCTGTGCTTTGGGAAAGACTTCAGTGCGGTAACTGGCTTCCTTTTGACTTTTTAAGATAGTTATGCAAAAGTTTAGCATGAAAAAGCCATGTGGTATTTTTGTTTGTTCTGATTTTTTATTGCCATTTTTTTCTAGCTGTTTATTGTTAGTGTAAAGAAATGCTATTGATTTTTTTTAATCAGGTTTATTGAGATATAATTTACATACAGTAAAATTCACCCTTTTTGGTGCATTGTCTATGAGTTTTGACAAAAGTGTATAGTAACGAAGCCACCACAATCAAGACACAGCACAGTCCCCGCCCCTGCAAATATGCACTTGTGCCCTTTGTAGTCAGCTCCTCTCCACACCCCAGTCCTTGGCAACCCCTGGTCTGTTCTTCGTCTTTATAGATTGTTCTTATAGAATCATACAGTATGTAGCCTTTCAAGTCTGGCTTTTTTCACTTATCGTAATGCACCTGGGATACATCTGTGCTGGCATCTGTATCAGTAGTTTGTTCCTTTTGTTGCTGAATAGTCTTCCACGGTAAGAATGTAACACAGTTTAACCAATCTCCAGTTTAAGGACATTTGAGTTGTTTTCAGTTTGGGAAAACTATAAATAAAGCCACACTAAATATGTGTGTACAGGTTTTTGTATGATCATAAGTTCTTTTTCCTCTTTTGAGTAAAAACGAATTGCTGGGTATACAGTGAGTATGTGTTTAACTTTATAAAAAACTGCCTGTTTTCCAAAGTGGTTATACAATTTTGCATTCTTAATCAGCAATGTATCAAAGTCCTAGTTGCTCTTTATTCACCCTAGCATTCAGTTCTATCAGTTTTTTGTTTATTTGGTTTTGTTTATTAACCATTTTCGTTGGTGTGAAGTGATATTGTGATTTTAATTTGCATTTCCGTAAAGACTAATGATGTTGTGTATCTTTTTATGTGTTTATTTGCCATCTTTATAGCTTCTTTGGTAAAGTTTCAGTTCAAATATTTTTCACTGAGTGGAAAAGCATGACAAATTAGTTTAATCAAAGTTTTACATGACATGGGGGCCTCCAGAAATGAAGACCCAAAGACCCAGGAAAAGCTATCTAATTTTATGCATACAGTCAATGAAGAAAGGACAGTGTGCAGAAATGTGATTGGATAAAAGGTATGATCTATTGATAATAGACGGGGGGAACTCAGCAAGGCTTATCTGTCCAGATTCTTCTTGATCTCTCTATGTAGAATTTCTGCACACTCTTCATAGGGCAGGACCCCTCTGGAAAGAGGGTTTTCAAGGGAGAAGGGAGAAGGGAGAGAGTGACTTTTCTAGGTTTTATGATTTGTTTTGGGGGAAAAGAGTTCTAGTTTCTATGACTCACCTTACGGAAGAGGAATTCTGGTTTCTATGACTCCCTTCAGGCAAGAAAGAGAGGTAAGAGCAGGGGAGGGGCAGTAAAAGCTCAGAGAGACCTTGTTTCTGAGACCCTCCCAGTGTCCTTCAGCTTAAAATACTCAGCAGGCCAAACTGCCGTACTTTGGAGTATCATCTTCTGACCTCCAGCAGTATATAGGCTTTCAGCAGCAGCCTGGCAAAAGCAGGAGGACTTGTACCTTCTGCAATCGCAAGGCACGAAAGTGATCAAATGTAGATACGGGCTCTTTGGAATAATGCTGCTCCTCCTTTAATCCTTAGGAGACATTACGTAAGGAAAGTAAACTCTGCTGGGGCTCAGCCCCTGGTGCTCTCTTCTCTCCCGCACTTACCTCCTGGTAGTCTCATCCAGTCTGTGGCTTTAAATACCTTCTCTACACAATATCCAAATTTGCATCTCCAGCCTGATCTTGCTTGCAAACTGCAGTTTCACATCTCTAACTGCCTATTCGAAATCTCCACCTAGAATTAAAAACATTTTTAAATTCAGCATGTACCAAACTGAATGCCTGATCTTCCGTTCCACCCCACATCTGTTCCATTTCAGCTCTTCCCATCCCAACTGAGGGCAATGTTACCTTTCCAGTTGTTCAGGAGAAAAACTTGTAGGTGATGCTGGAGTCCTCTCTTTTCTTGCATCCTACAGCAAATCCATCTTCAATGCTGTTGTCTCTACGTTGAATATGTATCAAGAGCTGATTACTTCTCAGAAGTTCCACTGCAGCCATCGTGACCTGAGACACCGTCTTCTCTCACCTGGATTACTGCTATATCTGCCAGAACGGTCTTTCTCTTTTTCCCCTACTTTTGCCTTCCCACCTCCAGCCCGTAGGCTACTATCAGCACAGCAACCAGAACAGTCAATTAAACACATAATTCAGTCATTTTACTCCTCTACTTAAAACCCTGAAGTGGTAAAAGTCCAAGCCAAAGTCCTCACAATGGTCAGCAAGGCTCTGCATGGTCTGTTCCCTCCTCCACTACCTCCAAATCCCTTTCTAAAAACACTTTAGGACTGTTATTGTCACCAAATTTCAACATCGTATTTTCTATGTAACCTAAAGTTCAATGGCTACATTATTAGTGCCAGGTATACAGTGAGTCAACAGTAAAGTTAAAAACAAAATTTAGCAACTTGCCCACTTCTAGTACTGTAACCTTACTAGTAGATATTCAGTCTTCCCAGAGGATATAATACCCTTGTTAAAAATTAATAATACCCTCAAATTATTAATTACTTACTGTTTGCTGAGTACTTTGCATACATTTTCTTTAACGACAACTCTAACTCTATGTGGTATTTATCATGGTACCCATTCTTGAAGTGGTGAGCCTGAGACTCAGGGCTGCAGGGGACTCCTTCAGGGTACACGGATGACAAGTAAAGGGTGGAGGAGAGCTTAGGTGGGCCCACCTCGAAACCCACCTTATTGTTGCCTTATCTGCTTTCTCTTGCCAAAAGTAGATCAAAAAATCAAAGAAAAAATATAAAGATTATTTTTCCTAGGTTTCTTATTAAAAAAGATATCAAAGGTAAACATTTTTTATGTTTTGTAATTTTATCTTTGAAGTATTCTATGCATGGTTCTTTCTTCCTTTATTTTTTTTTTCCTTCTTCTTTGCCCAGGACCAAGTAGGTGGCAAAGGCCTTACAGCCTTCGGAGAAATGCTGCCAGGGAAGATCCTGCAACTGTAAAGAGAATAGTGAATTTATAGGAGATGAATCAAGTTCTCCTACCCTGCAAACCAGCCAGCCTGATCGATATATAGATCTACTTGGCTTTATGCACTAAATGTTCCTGAAAAGTTGTCTATAAGATAAATATTTGTATACAAAAATCACATATTCTTACTGCTTTCTTTTGTGATTTTAGAAGAGTGTTCCCACACACAAAGAAAAATATTTACCCCAATTTTACAAAATGATGTCAGTGAAGCCAAACATGCACTTTAAGGAATAGTCTGACTTTGTCAACACCACTCACCCAAGAAGTTCGTCAGACAGACAGCCAATCCATATGGTCATTGATATGCCTGTAAAAGCACAGCTATGTCAAAATACACAATCAATTCTCTTTCAAATATTTAAACAGCCTTCCAAGGCCTTGGTACTGGGTGTTTAATAAAACCCAGCAGAAATAAATAAAAATACTTTCAGATGAGTAGTTAGGCATCCCCTGCTTTGCAGTTAACAGTTAAGCAGCTACTATCCCTTTAACTAGCCACACACTCCTTCACTAATCAATAAAACTTTGTTAACCTTAATGAGTATCTAATTGATAAAAAAGAGATTCTATGTCTCTTACCTGATAAGAACAGCTGTAGTATCACCTGAGATAAGAAGAATCTTCTTGCTCCTTCTATATAACCCTGAAAACTCTAATGCAAGACGTCAGATGTGTAAATCGGAATGTGTCCTCAGTGTGTTAGCTGCATAGATGCCATTCCGTGCAAATTGGGGGAGTCATATTTGGAAGAATCTTGACGGCCTCCTCTATAAAAAAGTGCATAGTAATATCAAACTTATAGAGCCTTCCATAGAATTAAATATTAATATTAATTTACTCATATGTATTATCTATTTTAACCCTCATCAGTCATTAGGTAAGTATTATTGAACACAATCTGACAGATTTAGAATCTGAGACTCGGAGGGTTTAAGTCACTCAATGTTAAGCAGCTAATAGGATTTGAATTAAGGTCTTTGTTAAAACAAAGACTGTTTTCTCCTTTTTAACAGAGCATTTAACTTATTGTGGACACTCAAGTAAGTTTATACATTTAATGACAAATGTCTTAATTAGTAAATAAGTACTTTTCAAATGAACGAATCAATGACCGAATGACTACAGTAAGCGTGCAAATGCGCATGCATGCGTGCTGCACAACGTGCGTGCAGATTTACACTGCGGAAACTCTGCTAATCATCACAAAATGAACAGAAAGTTACCACCCATAGCCAATTATCAAAGAATTAAAAGAAAAAATACTTAAATACCATTCACCCTATGCTAAATGTAGCTTCCCTTTTCTTGGGATGAATTCAGAGGTTTCCTAGACAAATTTTACTTATCTAAATATGAGCTATTGGCTTTGGAAAATGTTCATCAAGCCAGGCTATTCAGTGCAGAAACAAATGCATTAGTGCTTAATAATCATACTATTTCCAGAAAATAAAGCCATCACAATTATAAATATGGGCAAACATTGTCAAATTTTCTGATATAATGTGAGAAAATGCTTATATTGTTATTAAAATATTTGAATTATTAATAGACTCATTTTTAAGAGTGTTCACATTTTGGTTGATTTTGAACAGTCCTTAATGGAGTGGGATTTTTTGCATTCTGGCTAAGTTAGCAAGGCCAATTTACTGGTCCCAGTCTTAGACACACAAAAGGCATTTCCAGCCAAGGCTGAGAATTCCCAGCGAGGGACTCTTTTGTTGCCACCATTGGTAGCAGCTACTATTTCCAGTCTCCTCAGTTCAGGGGCTCCCTAACAACAAGGTAAAGACTAAATTAAATAAAAACAACACAACTCTTGAAACCAGGTGTTCTTGGTTCCAATCCCAATTTCTTTATTAACCCTTCCATTTAATAAGTACTTTCATTAAACAGACACTGGCCACTTTCTTAGGCACTATCGAAACAAAGATGGGTGGTTGTTTGTAGATGACCCAATTTCCCAGCCACTTTCCTTCCTCCTCACCAACTCTTCTCTGCAGTGGCAATGAGAAAAACTTTCATTTCGAAAGTCACACCATCAAACTGCATGGAGTATTTTCTGCCCAAGGGGAAGGAAGTTTCTTTGCATTTCTGGGCCACTGACCAGTAAAGTATGAAAGTGTGTTTCTACTGATGGCTTTGAATAGGGCATAACAGAAGAGTACAAGAGTGTCCTGCCGGCCGGGCATGGTGGCTCATGCCTGTAATCCTAGCTCTCTGGGAGGCCAAGGCAGGCGGATTGTTTGAGCTCAGGAGTTCGAAACCAGCCTGAGCAAGAGCGAGACCCCGTCTCTACTAAAATTAGAAAGAAATTAATTGGACAGCTAAAAATATATAGAAAAAATTAGCCGGACACGGTGGTGCATGCCTGTAGTCCCAACTACTCGGAAGGCTGAGGCAGGAGGATCGCTTGAGCCCAGGAGTTTGAGGTTGCTATGAGCTAGGATGACGCCACGGCACTCACTCTAGCCAGGGCAACAGAGTGAGACTCTGTCTCAAAAAAAAAAAAAAAGAGTGTCCTGCCCATTCCCTTGCTTCTGGCTGACCCAGTATAAGCTTTGGGCTTCTAACCTCAAGCACTTAGGACTCTGCCCCAAGGGCTTTCTCTAGTTTCTAACAGAGGGCCGGGCCTGCCAGAAAAGCTGGAGGAGTTAATCCTCCTGGAGTGCTAAGTACCCACATTTCCCAACCCTTGGGTGGGATGCACTTGTGGCAAGTTCCTCAGAGTCTCCCAGAGGCTGGAAGGAGAGTAAGCCCTGTAGCCCCCTGAACGCTTACCGCTTCCTTCCTTCCCCTTCTGACTCACTTCCTCACTTCCCTGTTGGTGTTTCCTGAGATCACCTCCCAAATAAACCAACTGTACTCAGACCTTTGTCTCAGAGTCTGTTTCTGTGGGACCCAACCTAAGACAAAGGCTTAGTGTCTTCTTCAGGAAGTTCTTTCAAAAGACAAAAGAACACATGTAAAACTTATTTGCACGCCAAGGCACAGGTCCTCCCCCCCCACCCCCCACCCTCAGTAGCACAGCCTCTGCCGGCATTCTGTGAAAACTGACCCATGAGTCCTTCCCGCTCCTGCACCCAAAGTCCTGTGGTGGCGAAGAAATGTGTGGATTAGAAAGAAGAGAATTAGATTTGATACTATTCACATCAATTAATCTAAGAAAACTTAGAACTTTAGAATATAATCTAGAAGGGAAGGATCAATGTGTCTTCCATATATAAGGCCAGGATTACTCTCAAAAAATAAAAAAGGTCAAAGGTATGTTAATAAGGAAAAATGCAAACCTGTCGCAAAGATTGACATAGTGTCTTCCACAGGAAAGCATCCTGGGAGGGCAGGGAAGGATGCAGCAGGGGAGGGAGGGGTTTTCAGCAGAGCAGCCAGCGCTAAGTGGGAGTTCATCCTGTGGGCTGCCTCAAATGGATAGGAGGAAAAAGCCGTAATAGGAGGAGATACCTGAGGCCTCACGTTTTGGAATTTACCTGACACAAGGAGGGATACAAGGACTCCATTATTCTGGCTAGGGAGCTGAATTTTTTTCTGGGAGTGTTGGTGGGAGTAGGAAGTGGATACGGATAGTGCTGGCAACACAGATGGGAAAGGGCTTTAGAAGGTTGCATGGTGCAGAAACTCTGCAGTCTCACCACCTTCATCCCCTGACTCTGTTGTTTGAGGAAATTATATGAACTCTTCAGGAAAGAACTGCTGGAAATGATCATCAGCAGATGTGCTCTGGAAGCCAGTCGAGGCCGACATTACAGTCAGCCGCAGGTGACTGGCAGACGGAAAAGAGGATTTACCCTCTGACAACCACTCAGCTAGGACACCGCCTGGCCAACAGGACAGAGGGAGCTGGAAGGACTTCGCCTGCCGAGTAGTTCCAACATTTCATTTTTTTACCCCACCCAGTTCAAAGATTTCTAGGTGAGAACTTTCCATCTGCTTCCCCATCTTACCCCAACACACACGTATGTATATTTCCATGAGTTGATTTTAAAGGAGGGTTGAGTTTTAACTGAAAGAGGCATTTTGGGAGACGGCAGTGTAGCTGTGGTTATTGCGATGCATGAAGGGTGCTGGGGTGGAAAGAGAGAATGGAGGGGCTGGCATGGTATCCGTCTGTTCACGCACCCACTCTCCTCCCACTACCAGTCTGGTGGACAGTAGTCTGGAACACAAAGGGAGGGAGAGTCAGGACAAAAAGAGCTTTATTCATAGAGGATGTTATGAGATTCTGAGGCCAAATCAGGTTAGTCTGGAACCCAAGTGACAAAGTACAACACAGATTTGGAAAGAAGGTGGCCTTTCCTGTCTCCACTAGTGGATCTCCGCCCACCACACTTCCCCATCATGGTGCAGCTCAAGTCCCCTAAAAACTGCTGAACTGAGCAGGGTCTTTTCCCTCAGGACAGCCAAGGCTGGTGAAACACCCTACGAAGAGCTTGAGGGACTAAATGCAAAGTGAATATATGCTAGGCTGGGCCTACGCACATGGTTTACAGAATCAAGTGGAGGAGGACCAGGGATTCCTGAATGAGTAAGTGGGGGCCCTGAGCTGGTAAAGTTCAGGCGGGTGTGCTGAGGTGTGATCATTTATAAGACACAGGGCTTTTACATCATACGAGTAGTTAGGCAGCCAGAAAGAAAGTGCATAAACAGATCTAACAGAGCTCACTGCTGGCTCTGCATTAGTGAAGGTGATTCTACAGAGCCCTTTTGGGGACAATGAATATATTTGGAACAGGTGCTATAGCCTTTGAAATGTTTTCTAACTCTCAGAGACCCAGGAGAATAAAACATGTCTGTAAAAGAAAAGGAATGCCAGATGAAATCAGAAACAGAAGTCAAATCCTTCTCATACTTCTGAGTGTTTTAAAACATACTATTAGAGAGGCAGCTTCACCAACTGTTCATTAGGAAATATGCATAATTCTACAAGCAAATAGAAAAGGAAAAAATTAAAATCAACTTTTGCTGATTTTACCTGTCATTCTGGTTGTCACTCAAACATCTGCTTAATTTCCAGAGAAGGGCCTTTGAATGGTTATATTCAACTCTGCACTTGAGTTTGCTGTTCATCTTTTGTTAGGCCTTGTGAAAATGCACCACTAAAGGAAAAAATGAACGGAAGAAATGAATCAATGTGCAAGGAAAAAACAGTGTGGTGGCTCACCCAGAACTAACTTCCACTTCAATAAGACAAAAGCCATGATTATGCATCCTGAAAACCATCTCGCTCTATTAATTTGGATGCCCCGTAACTCTAACCAGCATCTCCCATTCATCTAGAACAGCAGTGGAGGGAACGTCAGTGAAGTAACTTTCCCCCTTATCTATTTTGTATCTAGAAGACTGTTAAAATCACCGTCAGTTGCCGGCAAATTAATAAACTTCTCTTTCCTTCCCCTCAAATAAATAAATAAAAATAAACCACCATTAGACTGAACTGAGAATGATTTCAGTTAGCCAGATAACGAATTAAGCAGTCTCTTCTCATGCGCAACATGTCCTCCTCTCACCTGCCAAGGAATCAATTGTATAATAACTGGATTGCCTAGATGGGTCGGCTGTTCCATGAATAGATAGACATTGCCTTTAAACTTGCATTCACAAGCATTTACTAAAGTTTGTACATTATTCTATGAGATATAAAAGGCACAGTACTAGGCGTCAGTAGTCTAAGGCTTTTCTCCTGTTTGGTAACTGGAGAGCTATGTGGCCTTTTTATGGTTCAGTATCCTCATCTGAAAAATGGGCTAAGAAGTAAGTTCAGTGCTCCAAGATGCTTTTAACATTCTTTGGTGCTTCAATTCTGGCAGCAAATCAAATAAATGCATTTGGAAACTCCTGTCACATACATCGTGTACCTTCACAGGGAGTTTTATGAGGTGTGAGGCCATCTTATGGCTAAATCCACCTCTCAGTAGGACAGGGATTAATTAATGGCTTCCTCAGTGAGCTTGATCTAGTTTAACCTACACATTCTGGAGGGTGATTGGGCAGAAAACTTCAGAAGCTATACAGCCCAAGAAAACTTTCCGATGTTAAGAGTTATGTAATATATTTTCAAAATAAATGCTATACTCAGAAAATTTCCTTTGTGAGGTTCAACATGGAATAACAGAAAGTTGGCATTGGGAAGCTTTAACCAAGAAAGTATACTACAGAAAAGGCCAGGCTGAAGAAAAATACTGAGTCCCAGACTAAGGTGCATCATGAAGATGTAAGCTGCTTGGTTTAGGCTGGGTCTGGGATGATAACACATTGACAATAATAGCCATGTTTTACTTGCGTTATCTTATTTGTAAGTTATACCTTATCAATAACTAAATAAATAACTTTATGTGGTGGTTACCAATATTATCTCCATTTTACAGATGATGAAGTGTAAACTCAGACTAAGCGTCAGAGCCAGGGCTTAACCCCAGGTATGTCTGTCACCAAAAGCTCTGACAGTCCCCTCTACCCAATCCTTCAAAACTCATTACGCTGCCAAGTAGGGTGGGGCTTGGTTTCAGAGATACAGGTCTATATCAAGTGGTCAGACCATACATTTCCTCCTAAAATCTTTTGCAGCCACATTGGACGCCAATCTGGAGGCTCAGGATCACTAGGTCATGCTGAGGCTGTCAGCAGAAGTTGAGTTTAAGGAAAAAGGAGGATTAAAATCAAAGGGCATGTCTTTTGAATTGATTCCAAGTTCTGGGACCCCCTTCCTCCCGCTCAGGCCAGATGGGAAGTAATATGAAATTGAGCACAGAAAAATGTTGAAAGGGAAATATATGAGAAAAAATAACTTTAAAGGGGTTCAAGCAGAAGCACCTAATCTTGTATCACCAGACACTACTCCACACATTCTTGGCTTTGGTCTTCATCACAGCCGTCTCCTACCTGCAGAGGGAAAAATAAGATCTGCCCACTCTGCTCTACCAGAATGCTGTAAAAGTAAATGAAAATGTGTGAAAAGTGTTTAAATCTTATTGAAATGGGTTAAATGAATTCAAGGTGTTCTTTTGATGTGTTATTGCAAATTATCTTTGGTATCATAAGTAACAGCCATTCAAGAGAGCTCTACTCTGTCTCCATGCAGATACTTATTTCTCTCACCCACTCAGTGGTTTTTGATAAAACTGTTCTTCCTCTTGTAAAGAAAATCAGCAGCTATGGCAATGGAACTATTTTCTTGGGATTACATTTGAAATTACACAACTCCGGAAAGTTTTCCACTCCATAATATACTTTTGAGTTCTTCTTTTAACCTTTTGCATATTCTCGTCTCTCTCTCCCTCTCCCTCTCTCTCTCTCTCTCTCTCTCTCTCTCTCTCTCTCTCTCTCTCTCTCGTGTGTGTGTGTGTGTGTGTGTGTGTGTGTGTGTGTGTGTGTGTTTTAAAGCCAGACTCATACTACTGAGACAGAATTAATGAATGGAGCCTCAGGGGAGATGCTAAATCAGTGACATGAAGGTGATTTCAAGGCCTTGACGGCCGTCTACTATTATTAAGCTTAAAGCATTGCCCTGACTTCTAAGGAAATAGAGCCAGCTGAAACTAGTATCCTTAAATTTAGAAAAATAAAATAAAATAAAGAATGTAGTATTTACAATTCCCATGGTAAACTAACTCAAAAAGAGAGAGAATGACATTTCCAAAGAGAAAATAATTTTTTTCCAGATTCATTACTTAGGCGAATTCAGTCCTTTTCTGAAATGCTCTATGCTGGATGCTTTTTAACTCAATTTAGTCCCCACTTTAAATTCCTTTTCTTGGGGCAAAAAAGCATTTTTTTTAGAGCAGAGCCAGGTAAGAGTCAGCCTCCTGGATAGTCTGAAGCTTATGAAAGTCATCGTCTTGCCTTTCATCTCCCCATAAAACTGTACACTCTCCTGATTACCCCAAATTACAATGTTTGCCGCTACTCTCTTTAATCAGATTTGAGCAATTCTGTTTAGTTTTTAAAAATCAAATAGCATTTCCCTTTCATAAGGTTTTGCACTTTCTAAGAGGAGTGGATTCTGTTATCTTTCATTGCTCCCCATGAGAGATTTTTCTTTTAATGTTTTGCAGCCATGATTGTTGTGTACCAAGATGCTCAGTCTTGGCCCCATGGTGATGGATTGGATTACTTTGCTGATTTCTTACCTGCAGTGTAAGACTCCCATGTAGATTAGGACATGGTTTAAGAGGAATTATCTCCTTTTTTTAATAGATCACATACTGAGTCTCAAGCTCCAAATTCAACAGAAAATCAAGCTAATTGTTCGTTTCTTCCAGGATATCCCTGAAGGATAATTGACCTCTGTGGAGCGACCTCTTAGCAGGAAACTAAATAATTAAGTTGAAGGAAATACATTTCTTGTTCATGATTCCAACTATAAAGGGTTTTTTGTATGTGTGATGAGATCATAACCCTGCGTGCATTTTATTCAAAAGAAATGCACCTGTTTCCCCAGCCTGTATGGAACTAGCCATTTTAAGAAGGACACACATTCAAATGACTATTACAGATAAAAAGATCAAATCTTTACCTTTCAAGTTATTAAAAATATTCTCAACCAAATCATACCTCCTCTCATCCAATTCTCTCCACATTGGGGTAATCCTTACACTAAAAGAATGACCTGGAAACATACAATGTAGACAGTTTTATAAAATGATAGGTTTGGATGTTTTCCTCAACTGGCACATTTCTTCTATATTATTTGAATCCTCTGTGCCTAACTGCCTATCCTACACATTTTTAGCAGCAACAATGATTCACACTCCCCCTACAATAAAACAAAGAATGCTATCCACAAACTCCTAATTCAGTAAGAGCATAAATCAACAGTCTTGATGAGGCAGTTGTATTTTCAAAGATGTTTACAAGCATCTCAACCTAAAATAGTATGATATATAGGCTTCTCAAAATAATAGCACACCAAAAGAGAACCTAATATGTGTTCCCAACTCAATAAAAATTACTCTTAAATTACAGAGGTCATGCCATTCCCTAGAGTCAATTCCAATTTAAATCAATTCAGTCAATGCAATTTTTAACTTAACGATTATAACCATCAAAAGAAGTTTTGCCATGAAATAATTCAAAGTGCTAGAGAAAAATGGAATAATGTTCCCCAGCATGGCCTTAGGCACGAGAAATCTCCCCTCAGAGAGGACAACTTTGCTAGCTCACTGCACATCCCTAACCACCCCCAAAGTCTCTAATTTGTAAATTGCTGAATCAGTTTGTGCACATTTGGGAAATTACTGCTTTCCTGCAATTTTCTGTAAGCTATTGCTAAATTGTTCTGTTGAATGTTAGTGAAAAATTATATTTTTAAACCACCTCCAAATCCTAAAAGCCCATGGCACAGTATTCTGTTTATGTGAGCAATTTAGCTTTATTAAGCAGCATGACATAGACTAAGCGACCTAAGATAAGCTCGGTACAGTATGTGCCCCAGAATCATTAGCCAGAGAAGCTAATCAGTCTCCATCCTGATTTCTGAGAGCTGAATGGACACCTAGCAAGAAGGGGAGCTCTCTTCAGGCTGCTTTCCAGATAAACTTGACTCCTTATTTCATCTTGAATATTATTAGAGGAATTTTTCTAGGCAGCAGAAGTTTGGAGAATAACACTTTCCAGAAAGCATTTTTTTCTGAACTTCTCTGTATGCAACCTTTTACTGAATCACCAATTATAGAGCTCACTTTGCTCATTTTGGGCAATAAGGTAGCATGATTCCCGAAAAGACTTTGAAGTACTCTATTCCAAAGACAGAATTTCTCCATTTACTGGACAAATAGAATAGGATAACCCAAGTATAACTCCAAAAGTGAAAAAGAATGGACACATTTAAAGTTATTTGCTAGCATACAAAGTGATGTTATCTCTGCAGACCAAGGAATAGAAATGGTTACTGAAATCGATTAGTCTGGGCCCTCCTGGCTCACTCTGACTAGAAGTTTTAGAAAGGATGAATTGAAAGGAAACTTGCAGAAATTCAACGAATCGTCATATAATATGTTCTCATGTTTCACTATGAGAAGTAATATTCTTGTTGAGCAGTTTGTTTCACTATAAATCTTTAGATACACAGCCTTCTCTAAGGTTATTGTATGAATTTAGACACACCATTCTGGAAACTAAATTAGCCTGCATTTACTGGGAAGTTGAATGCAGCCAGACTAATGGTAGTGCAAGTGTAATTGGTTCCCACCATGTGTCACTGTGTATACTTCTCAAGCCCTAGAAAAGATGCATTATGGGACTAATTTTTAAATGTTAATGGATATTGGACATTTGCCAGACACCCAGCTGTGCACAAAACACTGAGATGGTAAATAGCTCTTGATCTGTTTAGAAACAAATGATGATGGTTTTTAGGATTCCACGGGACTGACAGTGTGGCAACTAGCTCAGACTCAGACACTGACCCCATTAATGACATTGAAGGGAAACATTCTGATTTTTACCCTCAAAATTAAGGAGCAAGGGCATTGTGTTGAGGCTTAAATTATTTGTGATTAATATTAAGGAAAGTCTAGTCCCTCACACCTATTAACCTTACCTGTGTTAGCATAGCTCTTTGACAAGTGTTTTTGGTTTATTTGTCTGTTTTCCATGGGATCAGGTCAAAATGAGAATGTCTTCATCAATTAGCTTGGGTGTAAAAGCTGCAGTCAGAATGACCTGCTCACCTGTGCTTGCGAAAAGCACCTTGCTCTCCCACCACACGCCGGCCACAGGGCTGACAGAATGGCAACAGGTTTGCTTTTACTTGATCTGTTGTGTTTATCATTTTAATTGAAAGTCAACGAATTGAGCATTTTCTGTAAATTCTTCCTCCAAAAGGTCTTACTGATTGTGTGCGCTTGGCTAGCCAAGCCCACTAGAAATGGACTCTTCCTTTTTTTCTCCAAATATTGGTGATGAGCTGCTTTTGATTAAAACATCATTAGGGAGAAGTGTCATTTTTGGCATAAACATAGGAGAGAAATGGAGGCAGGGCACTGCAGCCTACTGTTCCTCTGGGAAGAGACACAACAGGGTGGTGTATTCAGCATTTAAAATGCCATCTGAGGCTATCAGCATGGTTTAAATATTTCATCAGCAAAGGAAAATATGAACATGAGCTGAGCTGGTCTGACATCGTTTCTGGAGACATGTGAGAAGCACCAGGGGAGCTCTACAGTGTTGGCAGCTCAACCACTAGCAATTTGTGTAGGGTGAAAGCAAGAGAAAAAGGCAAGAGAGGGAAAGTGATGCATTTGGATGTAGCTAGCATGGAAGTAAAGAATTTTAGATTTTGAAGAGTTTTGGCAATGGCGCCAACCTTTTAAAAAATAGTAGAGAGCAATGAGGAGATGGCCTTACTTTTTAAAACGTTGTGGAGGAATGCTCTGAGTAGCCAGCTCTGCTTTCTACATCACCTACTGTTTTGCAGTCCTTAGCAGGAAGGGGACTCAAGCAGCCATCTTGGTCCCAGTTCTTCAGAGGCAGTTTGGACCAAAAGACTCTGATGTCTGAGAAACAAAGATTCAAATCCTGACTCTGTCACTTACCAAAAACAGTGTGATTTGAGGCAAATTATGGTCTCTCTAAACCTGTTTCTTTAACTCTAAATGGGATTATGGCTAACATACATAAAAGTAGCTGGGGCACAATGGGTAATAAATGGCAATAAGTAACATTGTAACAAGAGGTAATAAAATTTTTAAGTTCTTCATGGTTTGTTCTCATTATAAATTGAACACATTATAAGTTGAAAATAATACACATCTTTTATAGTATGTTTCATTTTAAAATTTTCCTTTCAATAAAAGCTCACCGGAGGCTACAGAGCAGTGACTGATTTGGGGTCTCACCCAGATCTTTCACTCTTCTGCATCTCAAAGGACACAGAAAGCACCCAAAAGAGAGAGAAATTATCTTCTAGCAAACTCCATTTCCCCAAATCATCAGAGAGAGAATGTCTGATTTCCCTACTTGCTAAAATAGAGATTTTAAAGGCTCATATAGAGTCCGAAATGGACTCTCTTTTTATTTGAGCTTAAGCTATAATTTGGGGTGTCCCACAACCTGACTTGAAAAGTCAAGCATTCCATTTGAGACTATTTTCAAACTGCAGATTCAAAGATTACTTTTTAGGGTTATATTGAGATATAATACACATACCACAAAATTCATCTATTTAAAGTGTACAATGTAATGGTTTTTAGTATATTCACAGAAATGTGCAATGATCAGCAATTTTAGGGCATTGTTGTCACCTTAAAAAGAAACACTGAGCTCTTTAGCTATCACTCCCCTGTCCCCCAGCCCCTCCGCTAAGTGCTAGGCAATCACTAATTTATATTTTTTCTTATAGATTTCCCTATCTGTATTTTGATATGAATAGAATCATACAATATGTGGTCTTTTGTGATTAGCTTCTCTCACTTAGTGTAATGTTTTTAGGGTTCATATGTGTTGTAGCATGTACCAATACTGCATTCCTTTTTATAGCCAAATAATATTTCACTGTATTTTGTTTATCTGATCATCAGTTGATAGACATTTGCATTGTTTCCTATTTTTGTCCATTATGAATAATGCTGCTATAAGTATTCATGTACAAGTTTTTGTATGAACATATGTTTTCATTTCTCTTGCATATATACGTAGGAAAGGAATTTCTGGGTATACAGTAATTGTATGTTTAATCATTTCAGGAACTGCCAAACTGTTTTCCAAAGCAGCTGCACCATTTACATTCCCAGCAGCAGTATGTGAAGGTTCCAATCTCTCCACCTCCTTGTCAACACCTGTTGTTGTCTGATTTTTTGATTCTAGCCATCCTAGCAAGCGTAAAGTGGGATCTCATTGTGGTTTCTATTTGCATATCTCTGATAACTAATGCTGCTGAGCATCCTTTCATGTGCTTGTAGACCATTTATATATCTTAATCATTATTATAAGATAACATCCAAGTGAACAGATTTTAGAATCAAATAATTAACTGCAATACTACATAGACAAATAACCACAAAAGGAGAAGTTTATCAATACTACCCAAAGTTCTGAACACTCAGCTGCAGACCACAGTAGATGGATATATGTGTAAATTTGTGTGAAAACAATAGTATAGGACACTCCTCTACCAAGCTCACTATTAGCTGTGTTAGTCAAAAGACTTTTATGGTAAAGAAAGGAGATGTATACTTCTCTTCCCATCTGCTGTAAGCACAGAATACCAGACCTAGTTGGGAATCCATAGATTTGTCAGCGAAAATTGTCCTTTTATACGTAAGGAAATGGTGAACTAAGGAAATGAAGTGACTTGCTTCAACAGCTTAGTGACAGAACCCGTGTCTTCTGACTCTGGCCTGTCAACCCCTTGTCACCATCACCCCCTCCCCCCACTCATACTCTCACACCACTTCTCATCCTTTCCTGAAAGCCCCTTGGAACCCTTTCGTCTACCAGACCTGGTAATAGGCCCCACGTGATCTCTACCTGTTAGCCTGCTGTCCAAAATACCTAACTGTGATTATTTTGTGTGCTTAGGTATGTATCTTAGTTTAGAAATACTCTGTGTTTCAAAAAGCCATGGTCCTAGAATGGTATATTTGAAAATTAATTCCCTAAATGCATAGAATCACAGAAATAGGATTTGAACGGCTCCATGCAGGCCACCTTCAAACTCTCCTCTGAAAGCAGACGGCCCCTGGCCACTCTCTCTAGGAGATGGCTATCCAGCCCCATAGGGAATGCTTTCTTCCTCAAGCAAGCCGTTGTTACTTTCAGATGCAGTAATGCTCTAATTGTTAGCCAGTTCTTTCTTATTCTGTGGTGGGCCTGCCTCCCTCATCCCCCGTTCATCCTAGTTCTGTCTTAGGGAGCAGCATCCAGTAGAAGTTCTTTTCTCTCCTAAAATTCAGATCTACTGTTTGCAGTCATCAAAATTCATTTTCCCTTCCCCCAAGGTTTCTCCCTTCAGATGGATATACTGCTGAAGGTTCCTGGATATTCTTCATACTTGCCTGTACTCCTCGTTCTTATTGTGCTTGCCAGAATGCAAGCTCCCGCAGGGCAGAGACTTTGTGTACCTTATTTAACACTTCACCAATGTATCCCTAGCACCTAAAAAAAAAGGTTGGTACCTAGAGTGCAAGAAATATTTATTGAATAAATATATGCTAAATAATTGAATCCCAGTTGCCTTTCAAGATATGTACAACAAAGATCAGTAATTTGTGATGTCTTGTATCCAGAATTGTGTAATATACTCCAGAAGAGGTTTGACTAGTGTCAAGTATGATGAGGTCATTTCTGTCCTCAGTAGAAGCTTAGAAAACAGATTTCATAACCTAATGCCTCTGTACGTATAACTTTATAAACAAGGAGGGAGGGACTTCCTTGCTTTGAAGGGCTGCAATGAACTCACTGTAAGAGAATTTTGTAAATATAAATGCACACTGATAACACCGATAACCCTTCATAGTTCCTGTTACCACTTCCATGCACACTTTTCCAAGTACTCTGTGATAACTTAGAAGAAAGTAAATGGCCATCTGGGTTAAAGAATTTTAAGACATTCTAATGATGCCATTATGGGGTCAAGGACAATGGACATCCCAGTCTGTCTCGGAAAATGGATACAGTTATCCCTTGGTATCTGCAGGGGATTGGCTCCAGGACCTCCATGGACATGAAAATCCTGGGATTCTGAAGCCCCTTATAGTCAGCCCTCCTTATCTGCCAGTTCCACATCAGAACCAGTGGATCTGGAGGGCCAACTGTATTCTGAAGAAGGCTTATATTAAAAATAGAAAGCCCCGATATTTTATTAAGTTACTAATAGAAATATCTGATTTCCTTAAGTACTAAGTTTGACAGCTGATATCTCTAACATTTCACTTTGACACTTCTTGTTTTATTTTTATTGAGAAGGTACATCCTCAGTCTTTCAAACACATGCTTTAGCTTGTGACTGTCTTTTAATTTTTTTATAACAACTTTTGTGAAATCATGGATAAGTCAAAAATTCATGTTATTTTCAAATATGAGTTCTGTTGTAGAAACTCAAAATATCCACAGCTCGAAATATCAACAAAGTGTTTGGGAAGGATGTGGCTAATGAACATACAGTAAGCTGATGGTTTGAGTTCTGTTCTAGTGATTTTAATCTCGAAAATGAGCCACGTGGGTAACCTGAGACCAGGGTGGATAATGAAGAGCCGAAAGCTGTAGTGGAAGAGAATCCACTCAACCTACAAGTGAATTAGCAGCAAGGTTTGATGTTACTATTCCAACAATACTGGACCATTTGAAACAAACTGGCAAGATAAAGAAGCTGGATAACTGGCTACTGCATGAATTAAAGGAGCCTCAGAAGAGAAATTGTCTCGAAGCTTGCCTTTCTTTGCTGTCACAACATAAAGGCGAACCATTTCTACACTGTATTTATGTGTGATGAAAAATGGATTCTTTTTGACAATCGCAAGCATTTGGCACAATGGTTGTATAAAGATGAAGTGCCAAAACACAATCCAAAACCAAATATTCATCAAAAAAACTAATTGTGTCCGTTTCATGGTCCAGCACTGGTGTTACCGCTACAGCTTCCTGAAACGTGATCGGTTGACTGCAGCAGATGTCTACTGCAGCCAACGGGAGGAAATGATGAGGATGCTTGTGATTAAGCAGCCAAGATTGGTCCATAGACAGGCCAATCCTCTTGCAAGACAGTGTTTGACCTTATGTCACACAAACAATGCTGCTCAAGCTACAGAAGCTGGACTTGGAAACTCTCTGCCATCCACCGTATTCACCAGATCTTGCACCAACCGACTACCACTTCTTCCAGGCTTTGGACCACTTCTTGTAAGGAAAAATATTCAATTCTTAACAAGCTGTGGAAAACACCTT
>CAUYSK010003234.1:0-15035 GCA_963575035.1 Avahi laniger
CGACTATGCTTATTGAATTCATATTTTTAAAATTTTAGTAGAGTCTTAAAATATTAATAGATTCTTATCTTGACATTTGATTAGGGTTTAAAATATAGTAATTCTAGGTATATAGATAAAATCTGTAGTTTATAAAAGAAAGTTACTCTGAAACTTTAAGAAGTTAAGAGTATAATGAATTACTGAATCACTTCAAAATGAAACACGAGTAAGGTCTACATTTATTTTCTTAGGTTCGCTAACAAACTTTCATAGTGAAATTACATATGTAGAAAATACCAAGTTTCATTAGAGTTTTCTATTGTAAAGAGATCCTCCATTTTATTAAGATTCTGTTTTGCTGTGGGTGTTATGTGTTTTTCTTTGCATGTATGTCAGGAATATGCCACCAAGACAAGAATTGGAATCCGGCGTGGAAAAACTGGCCAAGACCTCAAAGAGGCAGCACTGGAACCATCAATGGAAAAAATATTTAAAAGTAGGTGGCAGTCTTTACCTTTTAACCTGGAGTCCACGGATATGTTTTAAGAGGTCCATGAACAACCTCCTGAAAATACTCGCAAACTTGTGTATTTGTGCATTTTCTTGGAAGAAGGCCACATTATTATTCTCAGACCTAAGGACCGAAAAAATACTGATACTTTGCATTGGATTCAGTAGTTCCCAGTCATATTTCTTCCATTGGAAATTTTACTTTCCTCTTTTTTAAAGGAAACAATTATTAGTCAATATGCCCTTATCTGAAAGGTGTAGTTTGTGGAAGTTCATTTGAAGTATGTAGAATCTTCATTCAAGCATTTAATGTGTGTATATTTCATGATGAGAATTAAGTCACCCAAACACATCCTCTCCCTTGATTCTGCTACATAAACACTAATTACATTTTTATTCTTCGATTCTTTTTTTTTCTTGACTTGATGTAAAGCATCACCTTTGTTAATACCACTTTAGACACAGTGTAGTGTAACTATTGACATTTTCTTCTCATTTTTTACTTCTAAGAATATAATAAGAAGACACCTCAACTTTTCGTTAATAAAATAATGTATGTCACAGAAGTATTTCCACATGTACAGATATACTGCCACCTCAGAATGAGTGAGCTTGAAGGTTAATCAACTCTGATCCTTTCTTTTTGTACTGATTATTACACCTGTGTTTCAAGGGTGTCCTTTTCTGCTGGGGCCCTAACTTTGAGGCCATTTCTGTGTCTCCATATACACTAATTATGTCCATATCAAAGAAATAGAAAGACAGTATACGATTCGATTCCTCTCATAAATATTATAAAGACCTTATCACCAGCATGTTAATCTAGTCAAGAGGTGCCAGTATTCACCTGCACTGCCTCCTTTGTTTTGCAGTTGATCAAATGGGAAGATGGTTTGTTGCTGGAGGGGCAGCTGTTGGTCTTGGAGCATTGTGCTACTATGGCTTGGGAATGTCTAATGAGATTGGAGCTATTGAAAAGGCTGTGTAAGTAAATTGTTCCCAAACAATTCCAGCCTTTAAAACAAAGGTTCAGTTTTCTTCTCATCCTTATCTTTATTCCCTTTTGGAATGTTTTGTGTGTAGTCTTCATCTGTGTATATACATGAATAAAAACACATCTCTTCTTGCTTCCTTGGCATATATTTATTCAAACCTAAATAAAAATCTTGTAGCAAGGTTATATGTGTTTAAGCAAGGAGAAAATATGTTACTTTTTTTATGTGCCAAGTGCTTGCATGTTTTATCCCATTTAATCTTTACAGTTATTCCAAAGTATGCATAATTATTCCCTTGATAAAGTAAATAAGATTTAGAGTAGTAAAGTGATTTATCCCAGGCGCCATCCCAGGCGTGGTGGCTCACACCTGTAATCCTAGCACTCTGGGAGGCCGAGGTGGGCGGATTGTTCTAGCTCAGGAGTTCGAAACCAGCCTGAGCAAGCGTGACACCCCGTCTCTACTAAAAATAGAAAGAAATTAATCAGACAACAAAAAATATATAGAAAAAATTAGCGGGGCATGGTGGTGCATGTCTGTAGTCCCAGCTACTCGGGAGACTGAGGCAGAAGGATCGCTCGAGCCCAGGAGTTTGAGGTTGCTGTGAGCTAGGATGACGCCATGGCACTCTAGCCCAGGCAACACAGTGAGACTCTGTCTCAAAAAAAAAAAAAAGTGATTTATCCCAAGGTTGTCCATCTGGTAAATGACTTAACCGGAATGCTAACCTGTAATTCCATAAATTAACCATGTTGTATTTCTTACAGAATTTGGCCTCAGTATGTGAAGGATAGAATTCATTCTACCTATATGTACTTAGCAGGAAGTATTGGTTTAACAGCTTTGTCTGCCTTGGCAGTAAGCAGAACTCCTGTTCTCATGAACTTCATGATGAGAGGCTCTTGGGTGGTAAGTCAGCTGTTTTTGTTTCCTTTTTTTTTTTTTTTTGGCTAGAGATCAAAAGATTAGATGAAATATATTGGGAGGGAAAGGTACTAAATGGAAAGAATACTATATTGAAAAAGTTTTTGTTCAAATAATGTATCAATTACAGATTGAGTATTCCTAATTCAGAATCTGAAAAATGCTCCAAAATCCAAAGTTTTTTGAGCACTGACATGACACTCAAAGGAAATGCTCATTAGAGCATTTTGGATTTTGGATTTTCGGATTAGAGATACTGAAAAGGTAAATATAGTGCAAATATTCCAAATCTGAAAAAAAAAATTGAAATCTGAAACACTTCTGGTCCCACACATTTCAGATAAGCAATATTTAACCTGTATTAGTGCAGGTGAGACAAATTAGGAAGTGCATTCTGAGGTAAGGCAAATATTAATTCTTTGTCAAATATGTATTCTAATAGCACCAGAGAAGTTGGAAATCAAATTTACAGGGACATCCTTCTTGTCTACCAGCAGATATCAAACAGCCTCTATTTTGTACCACTTTACTAAAAAAATTAAGCAAATGCAAAATCATCTTAGAGGCCAAAGGGAAATACCTGTCACAAACACCTAAGCATTTTGTGCTTTAAGAGTAGACTGAAGTTGCTGCTGTTATTCCTAAGATTCTTGACCTTCTGTAAGATTTCATATTCATTGAGTATTTCTTGAGCAATTGTTATTTTGGTAAATACCAGAATACGATTTCAGACGTGGGCCCCATTTTCTTTTTATCTGGCAGAATAGATGAACTGGAGTAAGTAGTACAGGAAGGGCAATAAGAAGTAGAAAGTGCAAAGTTCAGGCCGGGCGCGGTGGCTCACACTTGTAATCCTAGCACTCTGGGAGGCCAAGGCTGGAGGATCTCTTGAGGTCAGAAGTTCCATACCAGCCTGAGCAAGAACCCTGTATTTACTAAAAATAGAAGTAATTAGCCGGGAATTGTTGCTCCATAAATTAATATAACTATTGGAGACAGAAATGTCTCAGGAGTTTTGCAGAGCTTTGCCCTGAAGAAATATGTGAAGTGTTAGTTTGCATATCAAAAGCTGTTTCACCTCAGGAGGGCATCTCTGAAAGATCAGTAGCGGACTGTATCCCACAATGGCACCGCAATTCTCAGACCTGAGGTTTGGACTTGCTTTGAAAAGCAAAGCAGGTCTGCTAAGAGCCACAGGATGAGAGCTGATCAAAGAGTGCCCGCCTGACAGACAGACATCTGTGGCTGAAAGCAATTGGCCCAAGGGACAGTTCCTGCTTAAATTCCTGACTACCTGTCTCAGTACACAATAACTTGATAAAGAAAATATGGAGCCACTATATCTCTGTTTAACCCCTCTGTTAAATGATAAATTTACCTTAGAACTTGGAAATTAGTCTTTGAAAAATTTTGTAAGCATTTGCTCACATAGATAGAATTAGTTAAGGGATCTGAAGAAGCCTTTTGGAAAACTTTTAACCTAAGAGGAACTACCCATTGTTATGTAAATCTCTTACCCCTGGCAACCGATCACTGTACCTATAAATGTCCATGTAAAACTTCACTCTTGGCCTTTTGTGATTGACAGAGAAATCCAAAGCCCCCTGAGTACCCGCTTTGCCTATAGTCTTTATAAATCTGTAAAACTATACCTTCGTCTCTGTGTATTCTTTTATTTCCCTTATTTTCTATTTTTTATTACTTTCTTACCCTTTGCTACAACCCCTATCTAAGGGACCCGATTTTTTGCGGGGAGCCCAGCCATCTCCCTGCAGGGAATGACTAAAAATAGAAAAAATTACCTGGGTGTGGTGGTGGTGCTACCTGTCGTCCCAACTACTTAGGAGGCTGAGGAAGGAGGATCGTTTGAGCCCAGGAGACTGAGGTTGCTGTGAGCTAGGCTGATGCCACGACACTCTAGCCTGGGCAACAGAGCAAGACTCTGTCTCAAAAAAAAAAAAAAAATGCAAAGTTCAGTTGAAAGTTTCTGTCTTGGACTATTAGGGAGGTTGCTTGAAGGAGACATTTATTTCACCAGGATTATTGAAGGCTAACATGTTTAATTTTAGGAAAAAACAAGGGCAATCTAATTTTACCAAACAGCTTGAGCAAAGAAGAGATAGGAAAACCTAATTTTAAAAGTGACTTACAGTCCCATTAGAGTGAAATTCAGGTGTTTGAGGTCTGGAGTGTGAAGATGACGTGGGTACGTTTGATTGCCAACCTAAGGAGAGCACGTAAGCAGCCAGAGGCCATTGAAGATACTAGAACAGTGAAAGCATGATTTGTATTTGAGTTTTAAGAATGAATGTGGAAAAGACATGAAACAGGTGTACCAGCTGTGCCTTTGTAAGATCAGAAATGAGGGATGATAAGAACCTGAACTAGAGCAATCAGCGTGTGACTAGAGGGGAAGGAGAGATGAGTTTATGTAATGCGTACCGATTCCCCACGCAGGGAACCCAAATCCATAATATTTGCACTGCATTGTGCTTTCCAAAAGGAGAACCATTTACAGAAGCATAGCCATTTGGACACTGTCGTAGTCTTAGGATCATGCTTGTCCAGTGGCTGTCATGAATCTTCTAGCCCAGAGGTTCATGAAGGCATAGAATAAGTATGGTGCATTCTCACCAGGAATGTCAGTTTTAATCAAAGATGAATAATTTAAAACAATACTTTTGTAATAAAAAAAATAGCAATATTATGAAAGATTAAAATGTATATAAAATTTTCGACCCTAAAATAAGACTTCAAGGAAGTTTTTGTGCTTGGGCTATCTTTTCAACCCCCTGTGGGCAAAAGATCACCCTCCTCCACTGTTAGGGATACCTAAGGAAAATAGTTGGGAGAGCCAAAGATGGGTGCTACAGGGATAAAGATATTGCCTTTTGGAGATGACAGACGTACACATACACAGATAATGTCAAAGTTTGTCCCAAGTGCTTTTGGAACAGGGCAGGCATCTGACCCTGTTACTGGGCAGCCAGGCTACCTACGAGAAAAAAATAGTCAGCCAGGTAGGAAGGAAGTGTTCTCAGGCACAATGGACAGAGTTAAGGTAAGGCATGAAACTTTCAGGCATGTTTGCAGTCCTACTGGTTCAGTACAGCTGAAATGTAGAGTGTGGAAAGGTAAAAGGCAAAATATGAAACTGGATCATGAAGAACTTTAAAATTAAAAAATATAATTCCAGTAAATATCCTGGAAATACCGTGCTGAGGATACGTGAAGTAGTTTTTAGTAATTGTTTCTGCATTGGAAGATGGTGGGATGGAACTTAGTATGCTTTTCTGTATGAAGGTTTTCCCAGGCTCAGAAAACACAGCTGTTCTTTTTACCGTACTTTACATCAGAGGTTGAACATTCTGACATCCATGGATCAGACAATACAGATGAGTAAGGAGGCCTGGCATGTCACACAGGGGGTTATTGACATCTAAAGAAAGGCTTCCGACTAAAAAGCATTGACCACAGTCAATTTTTTTTTTTAATAGTTGGCCAAACAAAACATACCTGCTGTCTGATTCTGTCCAGGTTTGCAATCTCTACTTTAAATTTCTTGAAGATTGCTTATCACTGTCTTCCATTATACACATTTCTTCTTGTCATACATGAGGAATATTTTAATGTTATAACAATGGAAATCTAAGATAGGCAAAGAAAAGGAATGAGCCCCAAATCAGCCATAAACCTGGAAGGATAGAAATGTAGAATCTTATGTTTTCATCTCTTCATGTGCTGTGATATTCACCTTCTATTTTTCAAGTTTTCATTTAGCAAATATGGAATTCAAAGCAAGGTACTGATATATGTATAAAAATATACATATTCTAATTAGTAGATCATGACTGATTTTAAAGAAAGTGCTGTTTGTGCTATCTAAAATGTATTTTTTAATTAAGAGTAGTTATCCTGGGATTCCTTAAATAATTTTTGTTTCACCTCTAACAAGAGTAAAATTATTAAGATGATGGTGCCCATTCAATCTCAAGTCACGTACTTGTAGCTGTCTG
Organism: Avahi laniger; assembly: GCA_963575035.1. Lineage (NCBI taxonomy): Eukaryota > Metazoa > Chordata > Mammalia > Primates > Indriidae > Avahi > Avahi laniger. The sequence goes on from CAUYSK010003234.1 coordinate 6,428, forward strand.
CAAAACCTCCTATATGGCAGTAGGGGGCACTCTTGCTAACTTAGCCACTACAAAATAAACCCAAGGCCTTTAATGTACCAGAAAAATACAGGATTTGGTTTATTATCCTTCATCTTTTTAAAGCTGGTTTATTAGAAGTAACGAATTGTACTTGAAACTTGTGATTTTCTACTTTGGTTTTAGATAAGGATCCATTTTTCTTAATAATACGTGTCTTTCAGACAATTGGTGCAACCTTTGCAGCCATGATTGGAGCTGGAATGCTGGTACACTCAATACCATATGAACAGAGCCCAGGCTCAAAGCATCTTGCTTGGTTGCTGCATTCTGGTATGTTCTATTTTAAATTGTTATTAAACAATCTTGAATACTACCTCTTTTGGGTGGCTTTCAGTTGTAAATTACTTATACATAAGTTAATTAAACTTCACGTTTAGAAACACAGTTTTCTTCAGTCATTACTGGTTGCATTATTGCCAGACCTTTGCTCCAAAAAGTTGATTCTGAAACTGAGACCATGGACATCCCCAATATTGAACTTTTCTCCTCTAATGGTCTAGTATGGAGAGATTTTCTTGTATATTTTGTTCAATACCAGCTTGATTTCATATCTAATACACATCACTTGAGAGTTTTTATTTGCTATCTTTTGAAAAATTTTTAAAAACCTCTGAGGGTAGAGAAAGTTTTGTTAAAAATTTTGCTGTCAAATGCAAAACTGACTGGAATCCTAATAGAAATATCATATGTAGTAGAAATTTTTATCCAGTGTCTTTCCTAGAACAAAAGCATTTTTAAATTATTCGTCATCATGAGATACAGTATACTTTATTACTTGATCCTAGAAGTGTTACTCTTGCAAAAGTGATACACTAATATTGAAAAATCAATATGTGCCTAGTCTATAAGGTAAAACTATGTTTAAGAAAAGGGCAATTTCTGCTCAGTGCTGAAATAAGGACTTATCTAAGATTTTTTTAATGAATTCCATTTATCTTTTTTAATTAAATTATTGATACCTTTTTGCTAGAATTTTTATGAAGAGTTTATAGTTTTTAGTTATAAACTAAAATTACTTTTTATAAACTCTGATAGCATTCCCTGTAACACAAAGTAACAGCAGTATATCCTAGAAATTCCTACATTTTAAGATTATCATCATATCCTCTTTTCTCTTTTACCTTACTCCTTTTTGGCAGCAGTAGGTTTGACCTTGAGTTATTCATTCTAAGCCTTTTTATCCTAGTTCTTACATGAATGTTGTAAAAACTGGTGGTAAGATCCAAATAGTAGATTACGTAGGATTTGATGGTAAAAATATAGATTAATGTTTGTGCTTATGAGTTGTAACTATTTGACTAGGAATGGTGTTAATTAATGTTGTGATATAGAATTTGAGTAGCCACAGATTTTGTTGTAGAATTTTGGGGGTAGTATTTTCTAAAGGGAAAACTTTTTATAAACATATTGCTTAAACAATAAGATATAGTATGGTGGCATATTTAGAAGTGGTATTTTCCATTTGGTTGTTATTTAGTAAACACTTAACAAGCACTTTCTTGCTCTTTCTCCAGGTGTGATGGGTGCAGTTGTGGCTCCTCTGACAATATTAGGAGGGCCTCTTCTGATCAGAGCCGCGTGGTATACAGCTGGCATCGTGGGAGGCCTCTCCACTGTGGCCATGTGCGCACCTAGTGAGAAGTTTATGAACATGGGAGCACCCCTGGGAGTGGGCCTGGGTCTTGTCTTTGTGTCCTCACTGGGTAAGCTGCTGTGCTTTGACACTTAGTTCTTCAGGTATCCTAATTCATTGAGTCATTTTTAAAAGTTTAAAAGGCATATTGCTAATTTGACTGGAGTTTATCACATGATATCATATGAACATCTTGGCAACGTGGTTGATCATTATTATTGGTTTCACCAAATACATCTAAAATGGGAAATTGATCTGGAGAGTATGAAAATCGTTCTGATGCAAGTGCCTTCCTGTAATGTTGGCGGGTGGCCCACTGGAGGAATGAGTATCATGGGTTTTGAACTAATGTAAATAAGTTAGACAGTACACATACTCAGATGTCTTTTTACCTGCACGGTATACTGAAGATTTTTTTTTTTTTTTAAGTAGTGTCAGTTATAAATCCAGTTATAGGAAACTGATTTTTCAAAAAAGAAAAAAATCTTCATTTCCTCCCCCCCCCATTTTGATTTCAGGATCTATGTTTCTTCCACCTACCACTGTGGCCGGTGCCACTCTGTACTCAGTGGCAATGTATGGTGGATTAGTTCTTTTCAGCATGTTCCTTCTCTATGATACCCAGAAAGTAATCAAGCGGGCAGAAATAACACCAATGTATGGAGTTCAGAAATATGATCCCATCAACTCGTAAGTAATCTTTAATGTTGTTACTTTTATATAAGGATGTTGGTTTTAGTTTGACCTATTTTGTTTTATAGCCGTTTTTAGTTTCCTACGGCTACTATAACAAAGTGTTACAAACTGAGTGGCTTAAAACAATAGAACTTTATTCGCTCACAATTCTGGAGGCCAGAAGTCCAAAATCAAAGCATCAGCAGAGACGGTACCTTGTGAGGGCTCTGAGAGAGAATCTGTTCCATACCTCTCTTAGCTTCTTGTCACTGCTGGCAGTCCTTGGCATTCCTTGGCTTTAGATGGGTCAGTCCAGTCTCTGTCTCCATCTTCACATGACATGCTCCCTGAGTGTCTGTCTCTACCTCTTCTCCTTTTATTTTATTTATATTTACATACATACATGTAAATATAATAATATGTATATATAAAGACAGGATCTCACTCTGTTGCTGGGGCTAGAGTGCAGTGACGTCATCATAGCTCACTGCAACCTCAAACTTCTAGGCTCAAATGCTGCCTCAGCCTCCCAAGTAGCTAGAACTATAGGCATGCGCCACTACACCCAGCTAATTTTTTTTTATTTTTGGTAGAGACTTGATCTCGCTATGTTGCCCAGACTGTCTTTTCCTTTTCTTATAGGGCCGCCAGTCATAATGGATTAAGGGCTTACCTTACTCCAGTATAACCTCATCCTAACTTACATTTTAATTACATATGCAAAGACTGGATTTCTTACCTTGTCTCTTTTATTTTTCTTCCGAGAGAGAATCTCACTCTGTTGCCCAGGCCAGAGTGCAGTGGTGTCATTATAGCTCACTGCAACCTCAAACTCCTGGGGCTCAAGCAATCCTCCTGCCTCAGCCTCACAAGTAGCTGAGACTATAAGTATGCCACCACACCGGCTAATTTTAAAAATTTTTTTGTAGAACTAGTCTCGAAATATTGCTCAGGCTGGTCTCAAACTCCTGGGCTTAGACAATCCCCCCATCTCCCAAAGTGCTAGGATTACAGGCATGAGCTACCACATCCGGCCTGTATTTCCAAATAAGGTCACATTCACAGATACTAGGGCTTAGGACTTCTGCATATTTTTCTGGGGTGAGGGGCCACTCAATTGAACCCACAAAAATGGCTTTGTGAAATTTTACTGTTTTATTTCTGTTGCAGTTTGGTCTATTCTCTCTCTTTAGTGAGCTGTATATCCAGAAAACCACTGACTGTATTGTGACTAAGTGTAATATTTAAGCATTCATTCAGTTAATTCAGAGTACTTTACCTATTTTTATTAACTAGCCTCATGATGCAATAATGTGCTCATTGGTCAATTTTTTTTAATAGTATATATTTTGCAAACTTTAAAACTGAAGAAAAGATATATATATAAATATATATATATAAAAATATATATATTTATTGGAAATGTATGTAATTTACTTGGGGATTTTTAACAGAAAAGCCGATTTTATACTTCTAGAAATTGGAAACTCTTCAATATATAGATTACAGTTTTGGAGATATTCAACTTTAGTTGCTATTAAGTGTTATATAATAATGCTTTTTCTCTTTTCTTGGCATCTACCAAAGTGGGTTATTTTATTTAAACAATTTTGTTGAGTTTCATGGTGTCTGTCACTTTTTTTAAGTAATTTGTTTTTCTTTATCTAAAAATAAAACCTAATGTAATGGTTTAAAAAAAATGTTGCTATAAGGCTTACAGATTTGTAGCAATTTGTAGGTGGGAGAAGGGTGCGGGCAAAGCAGGTATATCATACTTAAAAATGCCAGACTCTGTCTAGCAAGTTTTAATAAAGGCATTTCTTTGGTTTTGTTGTATTTCATTGTCTATCACCCAGTTTTCTTTGCAAGTTACTATACTCATAGTAGAGTGTCAGAAAATAGAATGATAATTTTTAAAACTGCCCTTTAACATTTAAAAGATGAGTCTGCCAGAAGGAAAACCTGACTGTTTGCTAGTCTAGGGCTTCCTTAGTTGGCAATTGAAGATATTTTAAATCTCCATTCCATATAGCTAGGACAAATAATCAGAATTGGTTTTTGTTCTTTCCTATGTTAAATAGTTTATCATCATTATTAGAATTGTATCATATATAATGACCGTAATATTTTTTTCTAGGATGCTGGGAATCTACATGGATACATTAAATATATTTATGCGAGTTGCAACTATGCTAGCAACTGGAGGCAACAGAAAGAAGTGAAGTTACTCAGCTCCTGGCTTCTCTCCTACATCAGATATCTTGCTTGTTTAATAGGGCAGATATTCATTAAATAGTTTGTACAAATAGCTTTTGTTGAAGCTTAGAAGATAAGAACATGTCAACATGTTTTAAAATGTTTCAGTAATGTAATGCTTCAGGTCTGCTTTTTCTTCTGGAGAATAAATTCAGCAGTACTCTTCCAAATAAGCACACAGATGTCTCATGTTTGAGTAATTTTAAAATAATGAATGTGAAAACTAAGGTTTGTGCTATGAGACTATAAATATTTTATCAGTTATTAAATTTATTAGGTTAAGTAAAAAATAGGAAACTTGTGTCTGCCTGCATATTTTTTGGAATGCAGAATAATGTGAGGTCATAAGTGATGAAAAGTTTTGATAAAGGGACCAGGGGTAAGTAAAGGGTCACTTGCAGTCTATTTTTTTTAATGTTTAGGACTTAGCACTTGGGTGATTGGTGATGAGCCAGTGACAGACAACTGGATATTTGGAGACAAGAGATTGCTGTTTTTGTATTTATCTGCTGAACTTAGCAGAATTATTGAGCATGAAGCAAAGACACAGGTGATGCATTTTCCTACTGTTGCTTCTCAGTGTTCTCTTTACAAAGTAGTTGTGGTTATGTTTAACTTCTCGTTGTTAGGACAGTCCAAGATGTTAATCATATGAAGAATCCCTGGTGGAATTATATGAGTTTTACATCTGAATCTTCTAAAATGAAATAAGATAAAATACCCAAGCGTGAATTTATTGCTTTTCAAACATGCAAACAATATGTTCTTGATTGCTGGAGTTTTCTTGCATATTTATTGAAATGTCTAATTGAATACAGTTTTGCTTTTCTCATCTCTTCAAGCTTTGAAGGCTTTATAGAAAAGCCTCTTTGTGGCTTAGACTTGAGGATATGAAAGCAGTTCTTCTCCTAAGATGGTTGGTTTCTTGCATTCCCTCTCAGATTCAGCACTAAAAAGCAAAGCAAAACTAGTTGTCTATAAAATGTATCAATAAAAAGTATAATGGGAAAATGCTTCATTAGTTTCCCCTAGCAGAATTTTCCTTCTGTCCTGCATAAACCATTACTTAACTTTTTTGTGACATTTATAAGTTTTTCATACAGAAAAGTTATTTTTGGAAGTCTTTAATGAATGGAAAGTCTATATTAAGATGATTGCTATTTTTGACATTTATTACAATAATCCAGAAATAACTAATTAACCATCTCAAAATACATAGGATGCTTATTTCTGAAATAATAAAGGTTTCAGCCAGATGGTGATTGTTCTAATTTTTCCAACTTAACTATATGTATACCATTTGAATAGGGATTTAAGAAAGCAACTTAGTGCCTTGCCAATATAGTATAGTACAGTGTGATAAGAATGTGGTACTAGTAGCTAGACTGCCTGTATTTGAATCCCAACTGTTCCATTTATTTCTTATCTGACCTTGGGCAAGTTACTTAACTTCTCTGTGCCCAAAAATAAAGATAATAACAGAACCTCCCTCATAGGGTTACAGTTAAATGTGTAGTCACTTAGTAAGCATTAGGTAAGTTTTAGCTGCTGATGCTGTTTTTTTTCCCCTAAGTAATAATGTAAATGCCAAACTTCTACTTTTCCTCCACCTATCCTCATATGTGTACAATGTCAGTATGATCATAAAGTGAAATATTAAAAGGCCTATTGTCTTTAGTCACCTTTTAGAACCCAAGGTTTATAGATTTTTTTTTTTGGATGTTATCACTCACAAAACAAAGTGATACAATTTCAATAGTGGTATCAGGCAAAAATTTATCTAGAAAATCAAGGGTTTTTTTTTTTTATATATTTAATGACAGTATTTTAGCCCTTTTTCTGACTTTTCTAAGACCAAGAAGACTGTATAAAAATAAAATGTGAAAGATGAGTTAATATATAAAATGTGATTACATAATAGTTCTAAAATGATTTTAAAAAATCACTAGTTTCTTGGTTCCTGTGAACATAACACAGGGCTTTTTGTTCTTTACATCATTCATAAGGAAGAGTAAAGACCTACAAATTGATAGGCTTTTAGGCAAAAAAGAAAGGAAAATCTCTTATTTTTTATTCTCTAATGCCATCTGAAGTATTAAAGGATAACTGAAATGTGTAGTTTAATCACAATAAAATAATTGTTGCTTAGAATGGTATCTGATGAACATTTGATTGGAAAACATGAGTGCGTACATGGTCACCATGCTAGCTGGACCCAGGGTGACAATAATGAATAAAAGCAATTGCCTTCTAAAGTAGCAGCCCCATGTAAACACTACTAGTTCATTGGATGAGTGTCAAAGAGAGGTGAGCAAAATTGAAATACACAGTATTAAGTTTCTAAGATGTCCCAGGAGGGGCCAGGCGAAGTGGCTCACACCTGTAATCCTAGCACTCTGGGAGGCTGAGGCAGGGGGATCACTTGAGCTCAGGAGTTCAAGGCGAGCCTGAGCAAGAGCGAGACCCCATCTCTACTAAAAATAGAAAAATTAGCTGGGCGGTACACACCTGTAGTCCCAGCTACTTGGGAGGCTGAGGCAAGAGGATCACTTGAGTCCAGGAGTTTGAGGTTGCAGCAAGTTATGATGACGCCACTGCACTCTACCCAGGGTGACAGAGCAAGACTGTCTCAAAAAAAAAAAAAAAATCAAATGTCCCAGGAGGAAGTTTTCAAGAGTAAATATAGCAGGTAAGGCACATAGAAAAAGGTAGTGAGTGTATTTCATACAACAGCCATATGACACAAAGGTTGCGGGGAGCAGAGTGGGGATCTGGAGAAGGTGGAGAAAAATGGAAATTCCATTGAAGCCAGATTTCCCACTCACTGCAGGTATGTGCGTTGTGCCTAAAGTGTTAGAACCTAGGAAGAAAGACAGTCATGTTTCCCTTTAATTTCATCTGCATGGGATGTGTCCACGTTAAAGGTACTGAAACTGGATGATACCCAAGATTTGTGTAATTCCGGTGGGATAGGATGACCCAGATATGCTAATAATAACTAATGTTAGAACGGAATTTTTTGTATGTTGTGTGCTAAGCCCTTTTCCACAAATTAGAACGTTGCTTTGAGCTAAGTATTGTCTGCTTTTTGCAGAGGAGTAAACTGAAGCCCCAGAAGTTTGATTTTTGCACCAGTCAGATGGCTGGGAAGAATAATAAATTGAACTCTGTAACCGGTTACATGGGGAAGTTGTGATGAATGTTCTACGTCTGTGGTCCCCAACCCGTTAGGAACTGGGCCGCACAGCAGGAGGTGAGCGAAGCTTCATCTGTATTTACAGCCGCTCTCCATCGCTTCACCACCTGAACTCCACCTCCTGTCAGATCAGCTGGGGCATTAGATTCTCACAGGAGCGCAAACCCTGCTGTACACTGAGTGCGAGGGGTCTAGGTCGTGCGCTCCTTATGGGAATCTAATGCCCCCACCCCCACCCCTGGGCCGTGGAAAAATTGTCTTCCATGAAACTGGTCCTTAGTGCCAAAAAGGTTGGGGACCACTGTTCCACATCTAAAATCCTGTTTGAGGATCGCAAAAGCACTATACAAATTAAATAGGTTAAGATTTTGTTACATTATAACTCAGTTTTACTGGTAACCAGTATTCCCAGTTAATGAAAGGAAATAACCTAGAGCATTAGAATTTTAGTTTTTATCTAAAGGAGTTGACCTCAGTGACGGATAAATGGAAGTCATCATACTTTACTTCTTCAATAGTCCTATTTCCTATTGCTGGGTCCACCTGGAGCTACAGATCAAACCACATTTTAAAGGTCAGTGTAGTCAGTAAGATGGAATCCTTCCTAAAGGCACCCAACTTAGGTAGCACTCAAAATGGAAACCATTTCTCAGGAAAAGATTAGAAAGCTATGACCTTGAGCATTTTCTGCCTTTAAAGTTAGATTTTTGTGAAGCCTTCCAGGAAGAAGAAAGTTGGACATTTGTGGACACTTGAGAACAAGCTAGTATTTTGTGCCAGACAGAAGC
>CAUYSK010003236.1:0-89014 GCA_963575035.1 Avahi laniger
AAGGCACTCAAGGGTAGCACTCTGGTGCTTTGTTTAAGATTTGTTGAGAAAGTGAAGTTATCTAATCTCTGTTGGATCTAAACAGTGCTCTTTTCTTTTGTTAAGAAAAGAAGAAATGGTTCACTCAGTGTAGTTGTCCTTATCCTTCAAAAGAAGATAGAAAAATGGCCAGCAAACATATAAAAAAATGCTCAACATCTCTAATCACTAGAGAAATGCAAATCAAAACCACAATGAGATATCGCCTAACCCCAGTGAGATTGGCCTCTATCAAAAAATCCCAAAAAACAAATGCTGGCGAGGATGTGGAGAGACAGGAACACTCTTACACTGCCGGTGGGACTGCAAATTAGTGCAACCTCTGTGGAAAAGAATTTGGAGATACCTCAAAGAGCTAAAAATAGAAATACCATTCGATCCAGCAATAGCACTATTAGTTATCTACCCAAAAGAGCACAAAACATTCTATAATAAAGACATCTGCACCCGGATGTTTATGGCAACACAATTCACTATTGCAAGGATGTGGAAACAACCCAAGTGCCCGTCAATCCATGAGTGGATTATTAAAATTTGATATATGTATACAATGGAATATTAATCATAAGAAACGACAGTGATCTAGCACCTCTTATGTTTTCCTGGATTGAACTTGAGCCCATTATCCAAAGTGAGGTATCACAAGATTGGAAGAATGGGCTCCACTTGTACTCGCCATCAAATTGGTACTAACTGATCAACACTAGGGTGATCTCACGGTAGTAACATTCTCCAGGGATTAGAGAGTTGCGGGGGTAAACTCACAACTAAAGGACGCGGTGAACATTGCAGTGGGGAAAGGCACGCCTCTGCCCTTGCTTAGGTGAGGCAAAGACATAAAATGTAACCAAAATGTTTGTACTCTCATAATACCCTGAAATAAAAATTTAAAAAAAATCTTAAAAAAAAATGAAAACAGCTGATAACAAAAAAAAAAAAAAAAAAAAAAGAAAAGAAAAGAAAAAGAAAAGAAGAAATGGTGTGGTGGTGGCGGGGCACCTGTGGACCAATCGTCCCAGCCACTGGGGATGCCTGCCGGGGTGTGTGCAAAAAAAAAAAAAAAAAAAAAAAGAAAGAAAGAAAAGAAGAAAAAGCCGGACGAGCATATCCCTGTTTTCTCATTTGTTAATGTCCACCCCAGAGCAGTGCAACCTCTCTTCAGCCAGCCAGGAGATGGCTTCCTCATATTACAAACATGCGCTAATAACAGAAATGACTTCGGGGCACAGTTAAGCAGGTGTGTGTCAGGGGCACAGGGGCGTGCTGAGGGTGTGCCTTGTTCAAGGTCGGGTTCCCAGGGCCACGTCCCCCTTCCCACTCTGGGTGCTCCCTTGGCATCTCCACTTTCCATCCTGATGTGTGAGTGTTCTGGGTTCTGCCCAGTCACTCTGTTCTGAGTCTTTCCTCACTGCCAGTGGCCCCTTCCTGGAAGGCCTCACCTCTCCATTTTCCGGGGGATCCCCATTCCCGAATGTGCTGGTCACCACCAACACCAGCGTCTCGTGCTCGAGGGACACCACGTCATACTCATCCATGCACAGGACCTGTGGGCAGGGAGAAGACAGATATCCTGGGGACTCTTGGCCCCCTGCAGCCCTGTCCTCACTCTGGGCCGCCCCCGCAGGGCAACATTCAGGCCTCAGCTTGATCCCTGAATCCCTGACGTTCTGGGTTCCTCACGAGCCCTGACTTGTGACCCTCTCCTGTCCTCCAGGGCACCTCTGCAGACGCTGACAGAGGCCCCCTCTCTCCAGCTCCCTGCCCCTCTGGGCTCAGCCCTACCCGGGGGTCGAAAGCCTTCCGGAAGAGTCTCCCCAGCTGCTGTGCATAACTCTGGGCCCGGCCGGTCTCGGAGCCGTACAGGATTGTGGCCTTCACTCGCTTCGCCATCACTGTGCCCATGAGTGAGGCGGAGATCTTCACCGCGCTGTGGGTGAGGGTGGGCTGAGGGCATCCCGGCTGCATGGAGATGGGCCTCCCCAGGCAGGGGTCTGGACCCCATCACAGCAAGGTCCTGGGGTGGTGGACCCAGACCACTTCTGGGGCTGGGGCTCCCCAGGGTGTGGATGGGGAAGACTGGCATTTCTAGGGTACCCACTTGGCCACTTCCTTAAAGGTCTTCTTCCTGGTGATGCCAGTGCCCTTGGCGGCACCCCCTTTCCAGGGGTCCGGCTGCAGAGAAGGAGTGGGGCGGAGGTGAGTAAAGAAAATAAAGGTTAGAAGTCCCCAGGGGCTGTTTGGTTAGAGCTGGGCCCAGGTGGGCAGGAGCCAGTTGAGATGGGCACCTGGTAGCGGAAGGCAGGGGATAGGAAGTAGTTGACCATCTCCTGATGGAAGACAGGAGTGAGGCTGCCTGAGATGGGGGGCACGATCCAGGCCCAGTCGGCAGGGCAGCCCCCCCTGGCCTTCTGCTCGTTCTCCAGGTGCTTCATGAAGGAGGCCGTGGCGGCGTGGTGGTCTACGATGGTCACTTTGGCCAGCTGGGGTGGGAAGGGAGGGGAAGATGCTGGGCTCAGATGAGGCCCACAGAGCACAGCCATTCTACCTCTGTTACTTCTGTCACCCCAAACCACACTGTGTCCTGGGTCACCCCCACTCTATGTCCCCTGAAACCACAGTGTCACCCAAAACTGCAGATTCCATGGCCATGCTCCAAATTGAATATGCAATAGCAGCTTTAGTCTGTATTAACTGTATCCTTGGTCCCAAAACCAAAACATCCTAAACTCTTGAGACCCCATGGAAGTACTCAGCATACACTAACTAGGACTGTAAACTATAGCTCCCAGCATGCACTGCACCCCAACACTCAGCATGCCCTGGATCCTGGAACTAGAGTTTCCAGAAGCCAGTGGGTCCCACAAACTACAATACCCACACGCCTTGGGAATCAGAATTACTGAGCATGCACTGATCAGCAAGGTTCCGGCACATACTAGGCCCCCACAGTACAGTACCTGGAATGGCATGTGCTGTGTCCCAGAACTGCAGGCCCAGAGTGCTCCATGGACCTGGACTAGGGAACACCTCCCACAGGTCCAAGTCCTGTCCAGGTTCTAATTGTCTCGCTCTCTTCCACCCTGCCCCAAGCCCCCCGCCCTCCTGGCCAGTCTGGACCTGCACACCTGGTAACTGTGCAGCACGGCCAAGTTAATTTCCACTGCTGCCTTGTCTTTCCACAAGGATGAGGTTGTCCGGGTGTCCAGGTCCATGCAGACGGCCACATCCTGGGACAAAAGTGTGCATGCATGGCATTGGTAGGGACAGAGGTGATGGGGAGTGGATGGAGAGCATCTCTTTCTCAAACTTGTGCATAGGATTGAGGTGGGTGGGTGAGCTGGGTTAGATTTTTGTCTGCAGAGGCACCTCAGGGCAGAGAGGGAGCTTAGGCCAGTCACCTCTCAGCCCTGGGCCTTAATTTCCCATCTCTGAAATGAGGTTTGGCCAGGTGCGGTGGCTCATGCCTGTAATCGCACCACTTTGGGAGGCTGAAGTGGGAGAATCACTGGAGACCAGGAGTTTGAGACCGCCCTGGGCAATAGCAAGACATTGTCTCTACCAAAAAAAAAAAAAAAAAAAATTAGCCAGGCATGGTCGTGGCGCCTGTAGGCCTAGCTACTTGGGAGGCTGAGCCAGGAGGATTATTTTTGCTCAGGAGTTCGAGGCTGCAGTGACCCTATCTCCAAATAGGATCTCTGTAATTTTTTTTTTAAAGACTAGTCAAATGCAGTAGTGAGAAGAGGGGAAAGTAGTAGAACAAGGAGTTCAATTTGTAACTGTGAAAAAAAATTCTTAATCTGAGTCAAGATCCCCTTTGAGAATCTGATGAAAGCTATAGAGCTGTAGATCCTACACCTGGAAAAATAACTATATATTCACACACACACACACACACACACACACACACACACACACACACACACACACACACACACACCCCTGTGGCCCAGCTTCGGTGGTTCCAGAGCCCTCATCTTCCGTTCTAGTTTAGGAGGCAGCCTGGGACCTGCCAGTGCTCAGATTCTCCCCGTGGCGGCTGTTCTGCAGATCCAGGTGACAGTCAGACTCCAGCCCAGCGGGCTGTGGCCGCGTCCCCTCCCCACCCGCTGCCCCTCACCTCCAGGATGTTGTAGCGGTGAGGGTCGCACAGGTTGCGCGTGCCGATCTCAGTGCTCATGTACCAGCCACTGAAGGGGGCCGCAGGGAACTCCAGGCCCCCAATTTCCAGCAGCATGTTGGACACCGCCGGGAGGGCATACCAGCGCAGGTCCAGGGCCGCGAACCACTCCAGCCTGGGGGTGCCAGGGCGTTGGATCAGCCCCAGTGGCACCTTCACCAGCGCCACACCCCCCCACAGCCCCTCCTTGGGGTGCTCAGGGATGGCCCCCTCCCCCCAATCCGGTCAGTCCCTTTTGTGCTCACGTGGGGTGCTCCAGGGGCACCTCGAGGACCAGCTCAGGAGGCAGAGTGAAGAGTTCTGGGGGCTCATCTGGGGCCTGCAGCAGCAGGGGCAGCACATCGAAGCGGCCGTTCCCTGGGGCCCAGCCGTGTTGGACGCAGAGCTGCAGGGAGCCGGCCAGAGCTGGGTCTGAGACCGCAACCTCATGCCCTTCTCAGGGTCTCCTTCCATCAGCCGTCTCCCATCCTTCGTCTCAGGGACCCCTCACTGGCTGGGTCTCTGTACCCACCCGGGACCCCTTCTTTGGTATTCTTCATCCTTCACTTCAGTGAGGGGCCCCCTGTTCCTGCTCCGCCGACTCCTCTTTGGCTGGACCCGGTGCCGTCCTGCTGGTTTCCCCTGGGGGCAGCTCTCAGTGCTCACCCACCTCGGTGATCTCCACGTTGGCTGGGTCCCCCCGCACAGAGCCGTCCTGCTGCCTGTAGCCCGCGTAGCGCACCAGCTGGCTGTTCCAGATCCGGAAGTCCCCGCGGCCTGGGCAGCGCTGCGGGAACACTGTGATGGCTGAGCTGGTGTGAGGACACAGCTGGTCAGAGTCCCACTTTCACTGCCCAGGGAGGGGGAGGGCTGGGGCCTGGCGAGGGGGAGGGGCACGCACCGAAGGTTGCCGCGGTTGGTGGCATACTTGATGTGGTTGCAGATGTAGGTGAACATTTCCTGGGCAGACCTGCAATCCCGGGCATCGAACACCTATGCCAGCCGAGGCAGGGGAGAGGAGGGAGAGGAGGGAGACGGGGTCTTGAGGACCAGCCCACAGGGGTTGCTCAAGGAGGCAGGGGCCGGGGGCTGTCTCCCTGTGGGATGGTTCTTTCTCCTGGGGTGCCTCCCTGAGCTGCACCCCACACATCCAGCACTGCCGGGTCTGCTACTCATCTCCTTCTGGACCCGTTGTCTCCCCATTCCCACAGAAGCTGACTCCGTGCCGCATGCAGAGGAGGGACCCGGTCATAGCCAAACTGATGCTTGGGGAAGGGCACCAGCTGATGGGGAGGCTGCCTGGGAGCATGAGTAGTGAGTTTCCCATTATCCACGGCACTCAAGCAAAGGCAGGTGACCCTCTCAGCCATCTGACTGTCCTTGAGCACACTGATGATGGGAAGGGGACGGCTGCACCAGTGGCCTTCCCAGCAACTCTGCCAACCCTGACATTCTGATGCCAGGAGGAGCCTCCTTGCCTGGCTGAGTGGAGGCCCCAGGAGGGGCCCAGGAGGTCTCACTCCTGCCTGGGGGAGAGGAAACTGTGTTAGTGACAGGGGCAGAGGGTGGCAGTGACTAGCCTGGGGCCAAGGGAGGGACAGCTGCGAGTGAAGTCCATTATGGAAGCTCAGATGGGTTCAAAGTTGAGCTAAAGCTTTGAACAACTTAAAGGGTTAGGCAAGTGCCAGGCAGGATAGTCCTTATTTTACTGGAGATTCCTCTGGGATTTACTGAGCATGTGGCTTTATTCCAAATTCGTTGGTGTCCAGTGACAGCTAAAGAGGCCAAGGTCATGGATCCAGTTCTGCTGTGGGTCACCGTGTTTCTCTTAGTGCCGCGGCCACAGGCTGTCCCGGTAACCCAGGCCGGCCCTGAGTGTGAGGGCTGGGGTATGATGGAGGGTATGGGGCTGAGGCGGGGGTGTGCGAGGGAGCAGAAGGAAGGGGCATGGGGAGGGCCTGGCTCTGGGGAAGAGGCTGCTCCTGTTCCTCTGATGGCACCACCCGGGGGGGGCCTGCTCAGCTGTGCTCATGGACTCAGAGGGTCTGGGTTGTTCTCCCCCTACTCCAGCCAAGGCACTGCTGCAGGGCTTAATAGCCAGGAGTCAGGTGCTGGACTGAGTCTCCAGGGGTTCCAAGGGTGGGGCCAGTCCCCTTACCTTTCTAGTCTTTAAGGAAACAGGCAAGGATCTCCCCACAGCTCTGGACCCGCAGGAAGGCTCAGGAGCTGCCCCACCCCTTCCCCGTTTTGTCCCCCGACCCCGCACTCCTGCTAGCTGTCGGACCTGCAGCTTCCCCCACTGGATGCGGCCCACGCAGCGGGGAGCGTTGCGCCAGGCCTGCTTGGCCCCGAACACCAGCTCGCTCTCCTGAAGCTGGTAGGTGCCTGTGGCTGCCACCTCAGCTTCCACCTCTTGGAGCCGCTGCTGGTGGGCCTGGGAGCCGCTCCTGGGGAGGAGAGGGGACAGACTAGGATGAGCAGAAAGCTGCGTGGGGTGGGGAGGGCTGAGGGCTCTGAGCTTGGGCCCTGTGTGGTGTCAGCCCTTGGGAAGGGAGTGGACCACAGGGAGGGTGATCACGAGGTTCCCAGGCCTCGCTGGGACAAGGGGGGCTGTGGGTGTCTGGGGAGGTCTCACCTTTTGATGGAGCCAAAGTACTGGTTGATGAAGGCCCTGGCCTGACTCAGCAGCTGCTCAGGGGCTGCAGGGCCCGGGGAGGGCCGGCTCTGCAGCTTCTGTGGAAACACGAGGGAGCCCAGGCAGCGTCTGGGGGTGCAGGGCCCGTCCTGGGTTGGGAGAGCAGGGTGCTCAAAGGTCAGGATCAGGGCAGGGTGCAGGGGTGAGGGCAGTGGGAGGGAGGGTCCGGGGAGGTGTGGGCCGGGGCCAGGGCTGATCCTGGAAATGGGGGAGGTCTGGCTGGCTTAGGGCATAACTTGACCAGGACTGGGGGTCAGGGCTGGAAAGCTGAGGGTCACCAAAGTCCCCTGAAGGTGGCTGAGCTCCTCCTGTTCTTCCCAGTCCTCTCCTCTTTTTGGAGACGAGGAGCCAGTTCAGAGCAGGGTGGAGCTTCCCTTCCCGCCCCGTCAGGGCCGGCCTCACCTGCTGCGCCTGGGCACTCAGGGTGTCGTAGGCGATGCTCCCCACCTCCCAGTTCTTCACTCGAGGGAACTTGGGCCCCTCTGGAGGCCGGGTGAGCGGGGGGCTGTTGGGATCCAGGGATGGGTCATGGGGGAGGAGTCTGTTTCCTTTGGCCTCGCAGATGGAGCCCAGAGGCCCCCACTGTGGCACCAGTAGTGCTGCTGATTTGTCGCTCGTGGGCCGCCTGCCGTGCTTTCTGGGTTTCTCTGTCAGCCCTCCCAGCAGCCAGGGAGACGGGCAGTATCTGTGCCCCCTTTACGGAGGAGGGACCCGCGGCTTGAGAAGCCAGGAGAAGCCTGTGCCCGAGGGTGCACAGGCAGAGCTCACGGTCTGACCTGAGTCTGCCCGGTGCTCGGCCAGGTCCTGCCGGGCCTGCCAGTGCTGAGCTAGCTCCTGGGTCCCAAGGCTGGTCCGCAGCCCCGTCCGGTCCCACCTCGCCTCCTCTAGAGGTGGGGTTCCAACCCCCCCAAGCTTGCCATGACCCCTACCCCGCGGGGGACAGAGCCAGTGCCAGAGCTGAGGTGAGCCCCAGCGGTGATTCCTCAGCCCGATTTCCCCCCCACGCACCCCTCCTGACAGCAGCCCCTGTGTGAAGGGAAGCCTTGGAGGCCTTATCACTTCCTTCCAGAGCCTGCGGCACTGGGGAGGAAGGGAGGGACTCGGGCCTGGCCTTGGTGTGCCCGAGCGGCAGGGCCCCTGGCCCTTCTCTGGGGAGCTGCCTGCAGCCCCAGCGCCATGCCGCCTGGCCTGGCACCCCACTGGGCCTCGGGGTCCTTCTTCTCTCCTGGCACCTCTGCCCCAGGGAGAACTCTTCTGGGGGACTGAGATTGCACGTTCCAGTTGGGGTTGACGGCCACTGGGTTGGAGGCCGGGGCAGGGGAAAAGGGTCTGACAGCTCAGTCTGCTCAGCCACCGACCCCAAGGGCCTGAGTCTCCTGGCCCATCTCTCCTCCCTTCCATGAGACCTCACTTCCTCACTCTCCTATAACTACCTTGCCCCAGCTGCTGTCTTCTCTGGTTAAATAACCATCACTAGTGTTTGTTGAAGGCTTGCCATGAGCTAGAAACTTACAACCCCAGGGGGGAAGTACTGCCATATACCCGTTTTATATGAACAGAGGCTCAGAGAGACTAAGTAATTTGCTCAAAGTCAAACAGCTCTTGGTGGCAGCGCAGCGTTCAAACCCTGGCCCTTACTCCTGCCTTCGCCTGCTGCCTGCCAGCCCTTTCCCTGGTCTCTTTTTCTGAGCCTCCCTGACTGTCCTGTGCTGTGCACACTGATAGCCCGTTTGCACTGGTGACCTGGCCCTCCCAGCTGTACTGCAGGTCCAGCCCTTCCCCACCCTGGGCTTCAGGCCCGACACCAGCCTCCTGCCCACCTGCTCCTAGTGCTTGGTCCTTACCTGTGTTCCGGTGCCGGCAGGGGTGGGGAGACCGGGGCCTGGCTGGGCTCTGATGCCGGGGTGGCTGGGCCCTGCTTGCCACACAGCCCAAGGCCCAGCCCCAGCCCCAGGCCACAGGGTGGCCCGGGCTCCTGGGCCACGCTCTTCAAGTTGCCCATGTCGCTGCGCATCAACTCTGCCGCTAGCCCGAGCAGAGCCTCAGGCCTTTTCCTTAGGAAGCAGGGAGGGGGCTGGAGGGCAGTGGGAGGGGGCTCTCTGGTGCTGGCCCTTGCCCCGCCCCATCCCATACACAATGGGACAGGAACAAGGCCGGCTGGGAGGCTCTGAGCACTCGGCTCCATGCCCGCGGCCCAGAGGGCGGGGGGCCGGACGCCTGGG
The DNA here is from genome assembly GCA_963575035.1 of Avahi laniger. Classification (NCBI taxonomy): domain Eukaryota; kingdom Metazoa; phylum Chordata; class Mammalia; order Primates; family Indriidae; genus Avahi; species Avahi laniger. Next base: position 9,113 of record CAUYSK010003236.1, read on the forward strand.
TTCCGCTGTGAGGACAGGGCTGATACATGGGAACCCAGGTGTCCAGTGGAGCCCTGGGGCTGGAGCACAGGAGCTGGGGCATGGGGAAATGGTAGGCGGAGCCACCGGAGGGTCAGGAAGGCCCTTCTGTGGTGTCACGCCAAAAGGGGCCTTTGGCCTCACCCCTACCAGCCGTCCCCGGAAGGGCTGGTGGAAGGTAAGCACTGTGTCAGTAGCAGGGTGATGGGATCCCACACTCTCAGTGACCACAGAGACCTCCAGGGTCACCACCCTCGCTACATCTAAGTGCCCCTGAATCCCACCTTTGAGTCCTTTGCGGTTCTTGGGGGTACAGGCCCAGCAAGGATGCAGTGACTTTTTGTCCTTAAGTCTGGCATTAGGGTATCCCTTCTCCTCCCAGCCCCAATTTCCTGGAACCCCCACCTCTGTGACTCAAGAGGGGGACACAAAAGAGCAGGAAGCTGTCATCCAGGACCTCCACCCCCACCCTGTCATCCAGTGACGCATGCTTCCCTGGGCAGCAGGTCAGCAGAAAGACCGAGGGCTGAGGGCCGAGGCAGGGTCAGACCACTGGGGAGATCTTGGAGCCTTGGCAAATATGTGGGGGCCAGGGAAACTACAATTCCCAGAATTCAGGTGGGACACACCGGCACTCTTGAGGCACCTTGGGCAGGAGAGCATGCTGGGCTTTGTAGTTCTGTGCCATCCAGAAAGATCACTACCTAGGCATCTGGGTCCACAGGGGTCGTAGTCCTGTGAGTTTGAGACCTCAGAGGCCAAGAGAAACTGTGAAAAAGAAACGGAAACTCAGAGACTGGGAGAGGCAGAGACTGGGAGAGGCAGACAGGCAGACAAACAAACATGTGGATTTGTGTTGGCCAGACTCCTTTGAAAAGCAGTGGAGGATAAGGCCGGGGTGGGCCTGGGTGGGGGGCAGGCAGGAGGACCAGGAAGGAACGGGCTGTGCTAAGAGCTCTGGGGTCACACCAGGAGGTGGAGACTGCCCGCTTTGGAGGGTGGAGGGGAAGGGGCCTTATAAACAGGGAGAAGCCTGCGCCCCACACGATGTGCTTTGCTGCCCTGTGCTCAGGAGGAGGGGTGACGGGGATTGGGGCTCTGCTAAGCCCAGGCTTTCTCCTGGGCCCCAGGCCTGAGGCCCTGTCCCTCCCCACTGCCTCGTCTTCCCAGTGGGATCTGGTAGGATCCAGCCCCCTACCTCTAAGACATTGTTAACCTGCTGGTGGGAAAGACAGACCCTGAGTTTGGCTCCCATATTCAGCCACTCCCTAAAGTGTGCACGACCGAGAATGAGTCCTTTTTCCAGGTTCCAGTTAATGGAGCTGTGCCTGGCCTCCTTGGGGTCAAGGTGACAACCAGCCTCAGATGCCAATGTCCTCATGACTTCTCATCTGCACCACTGGCTGTGGCCTGTCCCTGTGGTCTCCTGACCCCAGGGTCTCCCCATCCTGCTGCCGACGTCCTCTCAAAAGCAGGGCTTACCTCATGCCTTGGCTCCACCCGAAACCTTCAGCCAAGGCCAAGGCCACTCTGACGCACGCGCCTGGCCCTCGATTTCCCCAGCACACTGCTCACACCTCTGTTCTAGACAGACTGGCTTTCTCACCGATTCCCAAACAGCCCTGTGCACCCTGCCTCTGGCCCTTGCCACACTGTCCCCTGCAAAGGAAATCTCTCTCCCCTTCCCCAGGCTGGGTGGTGGCAGCTCTGGAGGTGTCCCACCAGATCTCTGGACTAGAGGGCAAGAGGTGCAGGTGGCTGACAGCTTCCAGCTTTGATGCCTATGGAATCTTCCCAGCATTCAGTCCAATGCCATGTGTTTGCCTGGGAGCTTCAGACAGTCACCAGGCCCCAGGAGGTATGTGGGCTCACCATTCCTGCTCAACTGGCCTCCTGCAGGGACATCTCTATACTGGTGTCCCTGGGACTAGCTGAGACTCAGCTCACTGTATCCGAGGGCTTCCTGCCCCGTCCGCCTTGCTCCTCTGCTTCCACAGGAGTCTGGCCTGATCACTTTGGATCCCTGCTCACCCCTGCTCCCTCTCCCCATTAATTTTCTCAGGCATCACCCCCCAATAATTCTCTTATGCTTCTAATTCCTTTCTGGGGATCTGCTTCCTCTGTGAGGCCCTCCTCCCTGGGTGGAACATCCCTTCCTCTGGTTTCCCTGGTCATGGCTTTTGGGCAGCTTGGTCTGTGTGTGTGGTGAGTTTTCCCCCAAATGAACCTAGCTACTCTGGAAGACACAGAACAGTTTCTCTCCTTTGGGATCCTCTGCTGGGTCTGAGCACTCTGCACTGAGTAGGTGTTTCATAAACATTGGCTTGTTTGGCTGCAAATGTGTGCGGCCATCCCAGGGACCAGTGGCCATGTTCTGAAGGCAGTGGAGGGGCCGCTGAGAAGGGATCTGGCTGAGTCTGGATTGGTCTGGGCAGGCAAAGAGAAGGGGTCAGTCTAGGAGGAGGGGATGGGGCCAAGAGGGAGCACTCTCTGGCCACAAGGGAGGATGGAGCACAGTTCGGTAGAGTCAGCACTGAAGGCTGTGGGCCAAGGCACCCCTGAATTGTGTTGGATCTGGGGCAGAGGACGTAGTGGCATGGATTTTAAGAAAAGAAAGAGAAAAATCAAATAGAAAAAGTCAGAGGTGGAAGCTTTCTGGACAGGGGTTTCCTTCTTTCCCTTCCTGGGTCTGTGGCCAGCATTACCTGCACGTCCTCACGTCTAGCAAGGTGCCCTGGGCACAGCAGCCGCAGTCCTGACAGCTTCCATTCCTCCACCTCTGGGATGGGGCCTTCCCCCCTCCCCAGTGCTCTGGCCGGTTCTGGCCCTGTTCTAAGCCAGCATCCCTGCATCTTAGTGGCCGACTGCTCATATTGGCAAAATACATTTTTAATTTCTGAAAAAACTCAATTTGCAAGGTTTCAGGTTTGAGTCTCTACCGAAAGGAAATAAATTTTAAATCATGGAATCTCAAATTGGACGGGGCTTTGGATATGATCTGGTTGGGAGCCCAGCTCCTTGGTCCCTGACAGTGGCTGTGTTTCTGTCCCTGGGAAGGCTGGCCCAGACCTCAGCCCTCACTGGCCCTCATCAACAGGGTGACAGTCTCTGTCCCTGGGGTGGGCCAGGCCACTGGTGCCCTCTGTTCCCTCCCGAACACTGAGAAGGCAGCAAACTTGGCTCCTGCCTTCCCTCTCAGACCACAGCACTGTGCAGAGCCGGGCAGGGGGACTCCCTGACCTTGGAGGCCTGTGCTGGGAAGGGATGTGTGCCCAGGGGCTGGGGGGAGGGTTGAGGGGTGGCGGGTGACGGGGAGCGGAAGGCCCTGACTCTTTATAGCCCAACCCGGGGTTGTTCAGTGTGAGCTGGAAGTGCCCCACCCTCCGCACTGTGAGAGGCTTCCTTCCTGCCTGCTGGCAAGGACTGGGTGGGGAGCAGAGGGGCAAGCAGGGAAGGCAGGCGGGAGAAGAAAGGAGGGGAGGGCAACAACCCTGCCGGCCAGGGTGGCCTCCCCCTCATCAGGATGTAACTCATGCCATGTGTCAGAAGGCCGGCAGGGAGCGGAGAGGCTTGCTCAGCTTTCAGATTGCAGAGCTAGGGCTGGGCACTGGAGGAGGGCTTTGGGCAGAGGTCTGGGGTGTTGAGGGCCTCCAGCTGTGGAAGGGGCTTCCTGTCTGAAAGCGGCTCCCTTGTTGGCGGGCGCCACCTAGCAGTTTTGACTGTTCTTCAGACAGCCACATGGAGGCAGCAGAGAGCCGAAGAGGAGAGATTTGAGCAAAGTCCTGGCATCAGACATCAAAGACAGATGGGAGACCCAGGGAATCAGCTAGGAGCCAATGGCGTGTGTGCCTGAGCCCTGATTGGGTGGTGGGTCAGCATAAGTGGCTCATTTGCATAAACCTGAAGCCCTGATGGTGACCCTATAAGCATCCCACCCCAAAAGGAGCAGGGGTACCTCCCTGTGGCACAAACCCTTCTGCCCCTCCCTGCCTCCTGCATAGACCAACCATGTGCAGTGTGGTGAACCGAAGGTGCAGGGAGTTGTGTCCAGCACAACCGCGGGTTCCTGCAAGAGGCAGCAGTTTCTGCAGCTGGGAGAGCCAGGGAAGGGGTGACTGGAGATGCCTCCCCGTCCCACAGGCGGACTCCTGAGGCCACAGCCAGTTGGACAGCTTGATCTGATCCACCCTCTTCTAGAGACCCTTCTGCTGCTGGCCCACAGACTGATGGGGAAGTCATGTGGCTGAGAGGCCTTTGGAAATCCTTATACCTTGTCCTGAGGGTGACGGGTGACTGTCAGCCTTTGGAGGCTCCTAGGAATTTGTACTAACTTCCTGAGGGGAACTCAGGTGTCTTCAGGCCTTGATTCACCTTGAGGTTTAGACTTTCCCTTCCAAACCATCGCCTGGTGTGGATTTTGTGCCTGTAGGGTATGTGTGTACGTGTGCATGAGTCTCAGTGCCTTCGGGCTGCTAAAACAAAACACCATGGACTGGGTGGCCTGTACCACAGAAATTTATTTTTCACAGTTCTTGAGGTTGGAAGTCCAAAATCAAGGCACTGGCAGATTCCATGTCTGGTAAGGCACGTTCTAGTTTATGGTTGGTGCCTTCTTGCTGTGCCCTCATGTGGTGGAAGAGGTGAGGGATCTCTCTGGGGTCCATTTCATAAGGGCAATAATCCCATTCATGAGGGTTCTGCTCTCATGACCTAATGACCCCCACAGGCTCCGTCTCCAAATACCATCACTTTGGGGGCTAAGATCTCAACATATGAATTTTGGGGGACCCCAAACATTCAGTCTATAGCAGCACGTATGTGTGTGAGTGTGTATGAGTATGCATGTATTGAGTGTGAGTGTGTGCATGTGCCCATGGGGAGTGTGTCTTGGGGCCTCCTCACTGAACTGCCGCCTCATCTGGTCCCTGCCACTCCGAAGCTAATTTGGGCCAAGAATGTTTTAACATCCACAGGGACTTGAAATTGCCCTTCATTCCTGGGATCCAAAGTGAAAATGAGGAGTTTCTAGGGTCAGGCTGAGGACTCCTGAATGCTGACCCTTGGGGCCCATCTCAGCCGCAGGGCCTTACACTGAAAGCCTCGCTATCTGCCAGTGCCAGACTGTACGCTCACTCCAGACGCGAGGCAGACAGCTGTCAGGGATCAGTCTGACAGGCCCTCCCCGTTCCTCCTTCCTCCTGTCTCCCTCTCCTCGCCTTCAATCCCTCAGGCTGGCCCAGTTTCCTGGTGTGGTCACTGTGGTGCTAGGTCTCTTGGGAACCAGGGCTTTGAGCATCAAGTGTGCCCAGCATGGAAATTCCACAGCAACCACCATAGGGCATTAACTGGGTGGAAGCCCCTTCTCCCTGCCTCTCAAGTGCCCGAGGAGGGGCCAGGCTCTCTATTCAAACCAGGATGGGAAGGGCAGCCTTTAGGTCACCTTAGTGATCAGTGAGATGTAGAAATTCTGACTCCAAACTCTGATGTACCTTCAGTCATTGTGCAATTTGTCTTTTTTCTTGCCCTCCCAAGTGGATCATATGCCTCTTGACTCCCAGTGACCTCCAAGAGACCAGAAAACTAGATATTCCTGATATCTTTGCCGCTGCTGCTGATCTGAGGCTTTCCTGGGGTTCTCACTCTGTTGTCAGGTTTTCCAAATCCAGCCTATATTGCTCTGGGAGCTGCTGATCCCAGTCCTGGAGGAGCCTCCATTTAGATGGCGTTCTGCCTCCCAGGTCCAGAAGGGGGATCTCTCTGGGCCTTTCTTTTTCAAGGATGAAAGACCTAATCCTCACTCCCTGGGCACTCTGGGCCCCTGTGCTGACACCTCCACTCCCTCACCAGCTCCATTCTCCCACTTGGGAAGGCCCTGGACGGACTGGTGGCCTCCAGAGGGACAGAGACGAGGTCCTAACCACAGTTCTCAGCTTAGCCAAATTCTCCCTAAATCCTCCTCCCTTGTAAAGCCTTCACTTAGCCTTCCAGCCTGAAAATGATCTCTTCCTACTCCAAAGTTGAAGCATTCATGATCTGCACCACTTCTTGGACTTGGGATCTAGGACTGTGTGACTTCTCTTGTCAGCTGCCGGTATTTGTATTTGGCTCCTGAATATTGTCTATTCAGGTGTGGACACCTTGTCTTCCCAACTAATTGCAAATTTTGTAAGGCCGGGAGCTGGATTGTATACCTTTTATTTCCTTAAGATGCACAGTGAGAGGCACATGGAAAATGGCGGATAATTGTTTATGGGTAGACTGGGGAGATGATAGAGTGGGAGACCTAGGTGGACCCCGGTTCTCTTCCCTGGTCCTTGGTGTTTGCTGGCTGAAGAGCTCATGATCCGTAGGTGAGCTGACTACCCTTCAGGATATGGAGCTAGTGTTGGGTTAGCATTTCATTCTCTTTGCACCCTTGCCCTCCAGCCAAGCTGTGGTAGGCTCTGACTTCTGCCTGATGTTAGCATTTTAGCAGAATGAACAGGGCATAGTTCTGGACAGCTGACGCAGCCATCTCTGTACCTAGAGGTCTCTTCTCCCCCCTTTCTTCTCCCTCTCTGACACACACACAAACACACATATATACACACACACATCTTTTTTTTTTTCTTGGAACGTTTCAGAAATTTTCATGTTGTCCTTGTGCAGGGGCCATGCTAATCTTCTCTGTATCATTCTAGTTTTAGTATATGTGCTGCTGAAGCGAGCACAACACACACACATCCTGAATTCTCTATTTCTTTAGCTCTTGTTACATGCGGTGTATAACCCCCCACCTGGCCTGGTATGGTAGGAAAATCACTTAACTAAGAACCAGGAGACCTCACTTCTTGTCCAGCTCCATTTATAACTTGTGACACCGAAGCTCTGTTTTATCATCTAATATGTGAAAGTATCTGCTTCTGGCTCTAATATTTCATAAAGCAACAGAAACTCCCAAACGAAATCCCAAGAGCTGCGAGTGTAAAGTTCAGGAGTGTAGTCATATCTTTTTGTGACGGCTGTGGTGGGGTTGAGGGAGGAAGGCGTGTTCTGGACGCGTGTAAATGAGACCTGAGTTTCTCAGCACCAACAGGCGAAGCCTGCTCTTGCTTCACCACGTCCTGCCTCCTGGAGCTACAGTTCAGCTCCAGAAACTTTCTCCTGGTTGGGGTGGCCATCTACTTCACTGTGTCCCGAAGAGGGCCCCAGCCTTGCTCACCTGAGCTGTCTTCCCTGGTTTCCTGCCAAGCCTGGCATGAAGGCTTTCAGCACCTTGGACAGAGACAGAACTACAGCCTGGCTGGAGCCGTTGAGAAGCCAAATGAGCTTGGAATCACTTCCCCGGCAGCCTCCCTGGCAGGGTAGCCCAAAGCATGGCTTGCTCCTTAATATTTTTAAGTACCTCAAAGCCACTCCAAAATAACCTCCAATCTATGTCAAAATAGTGCGCTGGCTCTGCAAACTCTGAGGGTATTATAGAAACCAAATCACACCAAAACAAAAACCAACCTATTTGCTGGAATAGTGTTAGGTACACATTAGGTGCTTAGTAAATATATTTTTAAAGGAATACATGCAAATTCAACCTTCAGATAAATGTCCTAGCCCCCTTATAATCTAATTCTCCCTCCCCACCGGCCCCTGCTATATAGTAATTCTGGAGCTTCTATGCTTACTAAGTTCTGGAGCCTCACTTGAAGCCCTTTCTTGTGTCTAAAGATCCCAGTCCTTAAGTCAAAGGGGCAGATGACTGTTAAGTTGTCAGGCAGAAGAAACTTAAACTGACTCTTTTCCTTCTCATTTGGGGATAAGTATAGATTGGTGGGAGGACCCACACCAGACTCCTATTGGGATTTTGCTTTATGAAGATGTTCAACCCTCTTCCTTTGTGCCTGAGAAAACCTTTACCATCCAGGAGGGCCCAGCTCACCCAGGAAGTTCTCCTGGCTGTCCCAGCTCACTCAGAGCCCTCCATCCTTTGAACTTCACTCCACACACCATCAGTACGCCAGATTGTTTTTGTGATATTTCATGCCCATTTGTTCTCTCTCCTCAGTTAGATTATGAACTCCTTGTGGGTGGAGGCCATATCATATGTTTGCAGTTTTTAGTAGACCCTACAGCAGTGGTCCCAACCTTTTTGGCACCAGGGACCAGTTTAATGGAAGACAATTTTTTTCCATGGACCGGGAGGCAGGGGCGGCGGGGAGGGGGAGCTCAGGTGGTGATGTGAGCGCTGGGGAACGGCTGTAAATACAGATGAAGCTTTGCTAGCTTCATTTGTATCTCGCCACCTGGTTCCTAACAAGTCACGGACTTGTACCCATCTGCAGCCCGGGGGTTGGGGACCACAGCTATGGTAATGAGCACACAGCAGGTAGAGTGGGAGTCTGATCAGTTTCAGGGTCTTCTTGCCTGTCTTTAAGGGTCTCCCATTCCACTTACATTTTTAGTCTAAACAAATATGTAGAATGGACCATGGTGCATTCGTGGAGTAGCCATTGGCCCCCAGGGTGCCCAGAATGAGCGAGCAAAGGCAGGAGGTGGAGGTGAGTATTGGGGGAAAATAGAGGAACCACCCATGGGTGGACATATTGTTGTGTAGAATTAAGGAATCACTCATTGTTAGAGCTGGAAGTTATCTCAGAGACCAGCTTGTTTGGTCTCCTCATTTTACAGGCAAGGAAAGTGAGATTTAGTGATGCTCCTATGGGCACACAACAAATGGGCCCCTTTCCACCACCTCTGACCTGGCTCAAGTCTTGGGTGTCTCTCCTCTGGACTATTGCATAGTTTAATGTAGCAGAGGATATTTTCCCAATATATTCCATGGCACTTGCTTTTCTTCCAGTGTGATAGTGATACTCCTCCATTGAAGGGGGATGTCTATGTTCCTTCTCCTTGAATCTGATGGGCCATGATTATGGTAGAAGCTATTTTATGAGAATTTTCAGGCTAAGTTATTAAAGGTGATGCAACTTCTGACTGATCTTTCCTTGGGACACTGGCCCTTGGAACCCAGCCACCATGCTGTGAGGAAGCCAAGTGGCCACAGAGAAAGGCTTCATGTAGATGTCTGGCCCCAGTCCTAGCTGGGGTCCCAGCTGACAGCCAGCATCAACCACCAAACGTGAGTGGCTGAGCCTCCAGTCCCTAGTTTGGGGTAAAGCAGTGACAGGTGGTCCGAGATGAACCTGCCCAAGTTGCAGATCCATGAACAAAATAAACGCTGTCATTGATTTAAGCCATTGGATTTTGGGATGGCTGTTATGCAGCAACAGATAACTGAAGCACCTCATATTTACCTCAGTTTCTCCAAACTGTTATACATGTTTTATTCATTCAACAAACCTTTATTGGATACATACTCTATGCTAGGATTGTATAGATATGATTTCTACATTCATGGATAATACATTTCAGCTGCCACTATGTTCCTTCAGTGTGTCCCCTTTGCATGTAGAATAAAATTTGTACTCCTCAGCCCTCTGCAAATGGTGCCAGCCTACTGCTCCACTGTCACCAGCCCTGTTTCATCCTGACTTGTTCTCCATTCTCTAGTCTCTATACCTTCGCTCATGTGATCCTTTCCACCTGCAATGCTTCTGCTCTGCCGCACCTCAACCTTCAAGGACCTGATGTGAAAACTGCCGCCCTGGCAAGGCCCCCTCCTCCACTCCTCCCTTAAAATTAACTGACACCACCTTGTAATCCCACAGCAGTTAACCGCAGACTGCACAGTTTCTGTCTGCCCACCACCTCTCTTAAAACTCACTAGACTGTGACTTCCTGGAGGAGGGATCCTGGTCTCTCCCTCCTGTCCTCCAGCGGTGTCTGGCATCAGGCCCAATGCTTAGAACCCCCCAGTAAACATTTGTTATTTCAACTACAGCAGAACCAGAATCAGAACCAGATCAGTCTGGTCTCTGGAATCCTTGTCTCCAGGACTTTATTGGCTTCTTTTGACACCACGAAGCCAGAGAAAATGTCCCGCCAATGGTGGCTATCGGGTTGTCGGGAGAAGACCTTGGAATGGGCCAGGGGCAGACAGGATTGCTGCATGGGGAGCCGCATAGGGCCATGAGTGAAGAGAGCCCTGCTCCTGGCTATGGGTTTGAGGTACGTTCCTTCCTCCCTCCCTCGCGTCCTTCCCTCCCTTTTTTCCTGTCTATAGCCTGGAGCACCCACTTCTGGAAGGGAAATAAACAGTTTCTTTGATTCTCTTCTCCTCCAACTCCAGATCATATCTGAAAACATCTCTATTCTGAGGACGCAGCTGCACAGGAAACAAAGCCCCAACATGCAGTGTAAGCTTCCCCTTGAACACCAGGGACGGTCTTGCTGTTCTTCTTCCCCTGGGGCTTCCGAGGAACCCTTCTTCCATAAGCTGTCTCTCCTGCACCTATCTGACTGGAACTACTGCCCTGTCCCTTGTGAGTGTGGCTTGCTCTCCTGGGCCTAATTTTGGCTGTGTCTTGCCTGGCCCTCTCCTTGGGGGCATGCAGCAAGGGCAGTCTTCCATTTTTTTCCTCCCAGATGTCCTGGCTGAACTCCTTCAGACTGAGCAGGAACAGAGTGGGGTGGGCAGGATGTTTTCTGTAGACTTTTCTCCCTAAATTGTCTCTTTCTGGGAGCTTGGAGGAGCTTATATGTCTCACTGTAGATACAACCTCTCCCTTCCCTTAGGCACAGGAAGGGTTGGGGAAAGCTCTTCCCGAGAATGGTCCCTGAAAAATGACTCTTGGAGACGGAGCTGCAGACGGGGCACATTCTAGATGCTCAACAGCCCAGCTCTGGGTCTAGGGCTGGGCACTTTTCTCTTTGTCCCAGTTATGGGGGCAGCAGAGGTGGGAAGTTGGGAGGAGGCTTCTCCATCAGCTCGTCTGTTGTCCTTTACCTCCTAGTGCCTGGCACCTATGACCGCAGGAAGGACACCTTGGGGAGAACTTGTTTCATCTCACAGCCTCTCTTCCTCATCTCAGTTCTTGACCCGTGGCTGGCTGAGTGGCACTGCCTCCAAGGAAGTCAGAAATCTGCATTTGGCTTTGACTTTTGAGTGTGTGTGTGTGTGTGTGTGTGTGTGTGTGTGTGTATGTGTGTGTAGGGGAGCCATTAGGCGAGGGTGAGGGGGGGAGCTATTTGGCTCTCCTTAGCCTGAGGGAACAACTCTCTTCTTGCCTCTCTGCTACTCTGTGCCTGGCCTCTTCTCTTTTAGGGTCCCTCTAAATCCTTTGTCTTCCCTTTGGGACAAGAGAAGAGGGCTGAACCAGCAGCATGGGCACAGTAGTGGGAGGACAGCTGGCCAGGTCAGAGGAGCGGCCCCTTCCCTTCAGGGCCTGGCTCTCTCTCTCCCTTGGTCTGGAGAGAAGGGGAGGACAGAGATGTCTCTTTCCATTGTCCCCCTCTCATGCGCATTCTCACCTGGCCTTTGCTCACTTTCTCTCAGTACCCTGATCTGGAGGGAGGACAGTCCACTCACGTGTGACTCACCTGGGACTTATCGCAGGCAACCTAGCAGCCTGGGGTGGCGATGGGGTGGGGCGTGGGCTGGGCCAGTCATGGACTGGGCTCCCCCCAGAACCCAGATGTGTTGAGGCCCCTGATTGCCAAGTCACAGAGGAAGGGCAGCCTGTGCCACTAAAGGCCCTGGGCATGCCGGGGGTGAGCGAGGAAGCCGCTGGTGCTGGAGAGGGCCAGGGGGATGACTGCACAGGCAAGAGTCTCTGGACTTTTTTAGCATCGGCTGGTGGAGCCACCTCCTTCTCTCCCACTGGCTGCCTCCCTGAGTCACTGCCCACCCACCAGCAAATAAAAAAGGGTGTCATCTGCTGGCCAGTGGCCCCATTTGGCCCCAGTATTTGCATCTTTTTGCTCCTGGGTGGAAAGTGAGAGTCTGAGAAGGGTGGTCTCACCATGACCTTTCTTTCTGTGCCTCCTTCCTTCCAGACTCAGCTTCCTTCCCTGCCCTTTTTTCCTCCCCTCCCCCTACACCCCATGATGATTCTTGTTGGTGACAAGACTCAGTCCCTTGCTCCAAGGACAGAGGCAGCTGCAATCCCTCAGGAGCCCCCACATGGCCCCATCCATCTAGACAGGTCTCTGATCCGGCTGCAGGGGGGGGACCCTGGCCGGCTGCTCAGCGGCAACCCCTCCCCCCTTCCCGCCCACTCAGCTGTCAGCACTCTCCTCCCCGCCCTGGCCTCCCGAGGCCCTGCCTGGCTGCTCGGGCTCTGGACACCTCACCCGGGAGACCCTTACTCAGACCCAGGCAGGCGGCAGGCAGGCACCCCGCCTGGCCTTGACGTCCCCAGGCCTCCTTGCCTAAATAAGGGAGCTGCAGCAGGAGCGAGCCAGCTGGCCGGGGGAGGGGCCTGCGGCTGGGCCAGGGTTTTCCGAGGGGCTGGGCCCCGAGCCCGCGGATTGGGCCTGCAAGGCTGGCCCTGAGCTACAGAACGAGGGCGGGCCGCCTGCACACGGGGATCCCCTGGCTAGAACCTCGCGCTCAGGGCCTCTCTTTGATCCCACAGCCAGGAGGCCACAACTCCTATCAGAATGTGGCTTTCTGCACATCCCCCATGCAGAGCCTGGCATAGCCTCAGAGACGAGTGTGTGCGTGTGCGTGTGCGTGTGTGTGTGTGTGTGTGTTGTGGGGGGCGTGCCCCGCCTAAGTTTCACCGAACCTTATCTCAAATCACTGCTGGCCTGGGGCCTCCAGATTGTCTTTCCCACTTCCCGAGTGTCCCCTGACCCTGGGCTCATCTCCCCAAGGCCCAGGCCTTGCTCCTGTCACCGCCAGTAGGCACTGAGCGCAGGCTGTGTGCTTGGCGCGGTGGTGCACTGGGACATAGGAACGGGCCTTTCCCTTCAAATCGGGTTTCTCAGCCCCCAGTTAGGGATGAGCATGGAATCTCTACCCACCTCCCTGGCCTCCTCCAAGCCGGCCGTCGCACCTGTCCTCACGGTTCCCACCCGCTAAGGGTCCCTTTCCCCTCTTCGGGGTGCGCGAGTTCCGGGGGCTCCTGGGCAGAGCGGGGGGCTGGGGCGGGGGAGCCCTCGGCGCGGCCCAGCCAATGGGAAGGGCGGGCGCGCGGGGTGGGGGGGAGAGGGCGGTGCTGCGGGCGCGCGGCTGGCGGGAGGGGGCCGGGAGGCGGGGGCCGGAGCCGGAGGGGCGCGCGCCGCATTAACCCTTCCGCGGCCGGGCTGAGCCGCAGGCGCTGCCCGAGCCGCGGGCGCCGGAGCGGCTGTCGGCGCGGCGGCGGCAGGCCGGCGGGCGGGCGGGCGCCGGGAACCCGGCGCTCGGGCGGGCGGAGCGCAGCGCGGGGACGCGGCGGAGCGGGGCTCGCGGCTCGGCGGGGGCCGGCAGACAGGTGTGCGGGCGGCGGGCGGCTCGAGCTCAGGCGGCTCCAGGCCGGGCCCGTGGTCCGGAGCCGGGAGCCGAGCGGGCACCCCGCGCCCGCAGTCCAGTCTCGGCCCCGCCCGTGCTCAGCTTGGCCGCGCGGTGCGGGGACCACGGCCCGGCCGGGCCACCCAAAGCCTAGTGCTGGGCCGGGCCGGGCCGGGGTGGGTGGGGGCCCCCCCGGCCCGCCCATGGGCTCAGGATGCCGGTGCGGAGGGGCCACGTCGCTCCGCAGAACACCTTCCTGGACACCATCATCCGCAAGTTTGAGGGCCAGAGTGAGTGGGGGAGGGGGCAGGGCGGGGAGGGGGCTCTGGGGGCGGGCCGAGCTCTTCATAGTGTGGATGGGGGGGGCGTGCCCGGGCAGTGTGCATCAGTAAGTGAGAGTCAATGGGGGCTGGTGGGCCCCAGGCCCTGGCCAGGGGACGCGGGGACAAGTCTTGGTGCTGGGGGGCCGTAGGCATTGGGCCAAGGGGCTTGGTATTCGGGCTTGGGGCAGGAGGCTTAGCTCAGGCTTTTGGGATTGGAGAATGTGTGTGATACTCTGAGTGTGCAGGAAAGGGGGGTGGCATGAATGTGCAGGTGTCCCCAACTCTGGGTGCCTGGATGTGGATGGGGCTTTGTTCGTGCAAGGACATGAGAGTGTATGTAACCCAAATTGTGGGACCCTAAGAGTACAATGGGCATGCAGATCTTTTCTTATTTTGCATTTATTTATTTTTAGAGGTGGGGTTCTCACTATGTTGCCCAGGCTGGTCTCTAACTCCTGGTCTCTAGCAATCCTCCTGTCTTGGCCTCCCAAAGTGCTGGGATTACAGGCATGAGCCGCCATGCCTGGCCGGCGTGCAGATCTTGACTGTGTTGAATGTGAAGGACCGAAAGCTAAGAATGTAGGGTCAGCACCTAATCTGCTCAAGTGTGTATGTGGTGTGTCATCCATGAGTTAGACCCTGCTTGGGCAGGGAGAGGTGACTTTAACAAGGTTCAAGATTGTGGGCCCTGTGGTGAGAGGGTGTCCTGGGGCTGCAGCTCAGCTTGGAAGGTAACCTGCTTCCTGTGGTGTCCCTATGTTGTGGACTTTTCTGCCTTGGACACTGTTCCCCAAGCCCCTTGTGGTTACTACAAGCACCTCTAATGCTGACCTGGTAGGGGAGGCTTCTAGAAAGGTCCCATGATAAGTAAATGTTCTGGGTGTGGGCGTTTGTACCCACCCAGTGTTCATGTGCCTGTCCCCAAGGCTACATGTGCCACAGTGGGTATGACTGCCAAGGGCCCTGGGAGTTGGGAGAGGGTGACATTCCTTGCCCATGACCCTGTGAACACAGGACAGTGTGTGCTTGTAACCGTGGTAGGGGGAGGGAGGGCTCTCCTTGATGGGCAGTATCGTCTGAAGCAAGGAACAAGATGATCCCCAGGGGGTGGAGACAGTGACATTGGTGGAGGACCATATCCTGGGGCTCTCCTTCCCGCAAGCTTGGGGAGGCTGTGCAGGCACAGGGAAGAACCTGTGCTGGGTTGCGGGGCACTGGCTTCTAGCCCCACTTCTGCCACCCACTGTTCTATGACCTTGAGGGATTCTCTGCTCCCTCTAGGTCTCAGTTTCCACATCTTGGAGGATGGGGCAGGCCTTCGGTCCTGGTATTCCAGGATCTCAGTGGTGGGGGCGGGGGGTGACCTTTGAAGAAACTTGCTCTTCTCTCCCAGGCCTGGGAGTGAGGACAGGAGCAGTTTTGCTTCTGTGAAGCTGGTGTGTGTGTGGCAGATACTCTGGACTGCCATGGGCTGAGGTGGAGATGGAGGTGGAGATGGGGGTCTTTTCATGTGACAGGAAGCTCTGATTCCTGGGGTTGATGGCTGCTTGGGAGGTTTAGGGGGCCTCAGGAACTGACCTAAAGATGACCCAACTCCTGAAAGTAACTTCCTGGAAGCCAGAGGAAGGGAGGGCCCAGGAAGGCAGGAGGCGGCCAGAGCCTGATGGGCTGGGCTTGCCTCAGGGTACCCCTGCAGCAGCATGGCCTTGTCCTCGGGATTGCCCAGGGCTGCAGCCTAAGGGCTGTGCCTGTAGGGAGGGGATGGGGAGAGTTCCAATTGCTACAGAAAGCCCTGGCATTAAAGGCCAAAGTGGCCGGAAACTTCTGCTTATAAAAAGCTCTTATCCCCGGAGCATGATGGCTGGCACAAGCTGAGGCTGCCTGCCTGCTGCTCACCTGCCAGCCTGGCTGTTGGGGCGGGCCCAGAGCCGGGGAGCCAAGTCTAGTGGAAATGGAGCCACTGGGCTCCTCTCCTTGATGGGGCTAAACTGAGGAAGGCCTCACGTCCCTGGGGAAGGTCCCCTTTCCTGGGTCTGTTTTCTAACAAGTGGGCCGGGGTTTCAGGCCCATCCCAGGCTCCAGGTATTGTCAGTGTTTGGAGCTGCAGGTCCCTTTCCTTGCTCCCTATGACCTTGGGCTTCTGCCTGTGACCCTCAGCCTATTCCTCTGCCTCTGCCAGACCAAGGTTCAAAGGCTGGCACTGGCAAGACTTGGGCATAGTGCCGAACTTCCCTTGAGCCTCAGTTTCATCTGTAAATGAGGATAATGACATCTACCTTAGAGAGTTATCAGAGCATCAAATGAGATAAAGATTGTAGGTGCTCAATGTGTTACTTCCCTCCCAGCCCCCAGCTGCCCTTGGAGGGGGTTTGGAAGTCCCAGGAGGTACTGACCTGGCAGGATCCTCAGATACCTGGGAGAGTGATTTCCTAGGGAGCCTCGGGGTAAAGAGTGGCTCAGGGAGCGCCCCCCTAGTCTGGAGAGCAGGAGTCTAGAGGAAGAATCCAGAGGAGCCGGTGCAAAAGGAAGGCTGGCCGCCATCTCTGGCCCTTGCCAGTCTCCCTCTCCAGGCCCAGTGTTTATCCCTCCGCCGCGGCTGCTGACACGCGTTGCTGACACCCGCCCAGGCTGGCCTCGGCCCCGGGCGCTGAGGGGGCGGCGGGCTGCTGGCGGCGGCCGGCCGTAGGGAAGCCACGCGGCCAGCCCTAGGGCCAGGCAGGGGAGGGGACGCGCTGAGGCACCTGTGTCGGGGCACAGCTGCGTTCGCCCCCTGCCGGGGACCCCAGTCCCTGCTGTGCTCCCTGCGGCGGGGAGTTCCCGGGCGGCTGTGTGTGACAAGTGAATGTGGGTAAGGGCTGGGAGGCCCCGAGGCCGGGGTCCCCGCTCACGTGCCCGCTCCTCCCCACCCCCCAGGCCGCAAGTTCATCATCGCCAACGCTCGGGTGGAGAACTGCGCCGTCATCTACTGCAACGACGGCTTCTGCGAGCTGTGTGGCTACTCGCGGGCCGAGGTGATGCAGCGGCCCTGCACCTGCGACTTCCTGCACGGGCCGCGCACGCAGCGCCGCGCTGCCGCGCAAATCGCGCAGGCCCTGCTAGGCGCCGAGGAGCGCAAAGTGGAGATCGCCTTCTACCGTAAAGATGGTAGGAGCGGGCCGGGGCGGGGCCACGGGAAGGGGCGGGGCCTAGAGGTACGTGGGGTGGGTTAGGAGGGGCTGTTGCTGTGTGCCAGGTGGGAGACGTGGTCTGCCTCTCTCAGCCTCACTTTGGTGAGATGGTTTTCTGGGTTGCCAGGGGGTCTGCTAGGCTGTGGGTCCGGCGCCTCGGGCTCCTTCTCTGGACAGGTGTGGGCACGTTGAACAAAGTGGTCTAGAGTTAGGCCAGGCTGGGATGGCAGGTGGGTGCGTGGATGGAGTTAATAGGTCAAGCTGGCAGCTAATCACTGATCTCTGGCCACAGGCCTCTGGCTATCCTAGGGCAGTCTCTTCCAGGTGACTACTCTGAGAAGATGTCAGGGAAGGTGAGGCCCTGGAGGGCTGCAGGACTCTGGCTTGCTCTCCACCTTCCCTCTCCTGCCTCCTTTCTCTTCCACACTTCAGTGGCACCTGGAGGACGTGTGTGCCTTTCCTGGCACCTCAGTTCCCTTTGTCTCATCTGTTGAGCACCCTGCCCTGCTACCCCCTCCTGCGCCAGGTGTCTCTGCTCAGCCACCGCCTTCCAGCCCTGCTGCTCTGGGCTTCCGGAGAGCAGATAAACAGAGCCTGGGGCGGGGCTGCTCCCACGCCACAGCTGCCCCGTTGGGGTGGGCTCTGCTCAGGGAGGGCAGTGCTGCAGGGGGGGCCTGTGGACATCATAGGGCTGGACTGCCCAAACCCTGCTACTCACCAGTGTGCTTCTGGTAAGCGTTTACTGAGCCCAAGCAGCGCTAGGTCTTAGAGATGGAGCAGTCTGCAGGACCCACAAGGCTTCTGCTCTCCAGGGGCTTGCCTGTTGCAGGAGGTCAGCACGCTTTGCCTCCTGCTGGGAGCTAGCCAGCCAACCAGCCCCATGCCCACGCTCCGCCCTTGTGTGCTCAGGGTTGGTGGAGGCTGTCCTGGGAAGGCCTGAATCCTCCGTAGCCCTGCTTATGTAGGGTTCAGTCTGTGGCGTCAGTGGCCCTGTGGAAAAGGGTTTGCTCACAGCAAATCAGGGCTCTAGCTGGCAGGAGGCCAGGGCTGTGAGGCTAGATTTAAGCCCTGAAGGCAGTGGGTGGTTTCTAGGGGCTGGATTCTGGGCTCAGTGTTTCCCTTAGATTATCTCATGCAATCTGCATAACAGCCCTGAGAGATAGATATTATTTTTGTCTCCATTGTATGGATGAAGAAACTGAAGTTCAGAGAAATTAAGCAACTTCCCCGCAGTCATACAACTAGAAATTGACAGAGCTGGGACAGAGTCCACGGCTGTTTGAATAGAGCCCTACCTGCTCTGTTCTGCCGTCCCATATTGCAAATGACGCCAAATAGCTACAGGTTTATCTATATGCTGTACATTATTTTATGTGAAATCTTGTTTTAAAAGTTTGCAAACCACTGGTGTAATGGAAGGAATATGCACGCATGAGTCCTGAGTTCATGTCTAACACTGGAAATGACATACGATGGGACAGGTTGGTTGACTTCCTGAACCTGTTTCTACTTCCGGGATAATGTGGCTCACTGGGGAAGCTCACAAGGACGCTGAGCTCTCTAGAGAGCGCCTGCAGCCGGCCTCACTCTGCAAATATGTGCCAGTCCCATTGTGGGTGTCACATGTGCTGGGACATTTGGCCCCTTGGCAGCAGGGGTCTGCGTGTCTCTGTCTTTGGCCTTAGTATGTGGTGGTGGTGGGGTCCTCCTAGGTGGAGCTGTCCCTCCCTCCTGGTCCAGGCTGGCTCCTTGGGGAGAGGATGGTCATGGGACTCCTTCTGCCAAGGAGATATTGTGGAATCTTGGTGGCCTCCAGGATCACCTAATCCAGACTGCTCAAGTTACAGATGGAGGAGCTGAGAAGTAGAGGTCTGATTACAAGCGAATCAGTGGAGGGAGAGGGACTAGGACCCAGGGCCCCCACCCGAGTTCAAACTCTTTCCTCTCTCCAGGTTACAACTCCAAATGGGGCTGTGACCCAGAAAGCCCTATGCCAGCCATCTTTGTCTGCCCCCTTCGTTGCTCTCACCAGTTTCCATGGGGCTCAGGTATCTCCTGTTGACCAACAGGCTGGCCTTGGCCCTTGGGCAGCTAGGACCCCACTTATCCTGGCACTCTAGGCCTGGGGTGATGCAGACAGAGTTCATCAGCCTCCTCTTCCTCTGCATTGAAACACTCAGTCCATTGTGCGATCCCTGGGGCCTGGCCTGGGCTGTGTGCGTGTGTGTGCGCATATGAACCAGGTAGAGAGGTGGAGATGAGGAATGCCAATGCCAACTCTTGTTCTGTCCAGGCCTTTCTCAGGGTCTCTTCCTGGGCCAGCCCCGGGGAAGAGGGAGCTGGGCAGGAGGCGGGGCCTTCTGTTGGCAGGCGCCGCAGTGGACAGCTGTGCTGTGTCGGTGCCTCCAGCCTTGCTCTGTGCAGTGTCAGGGCCTGGAGCCAGACAGCCCCATTATTTAGTTGCTGGGACTGCTGGGAGGTGGAGAGGCTAGACTGGGGGAGTATGGACTGGAGGGATAGCCACGGGGTACCTGGGGCTCACTGGCTCTGTGCCAAATCCCCTTAAAGTCAGACCCAGGCTTAAGATGGAATTGGGAGCAGAGCCCAGAGGGGCTGGCTGGTGGTGACACCCCTGCAGGGCCCTGGGGAGGCACTCTAGGCAGCAGGTGCTGGCTGGATACACACTTGTGCTCCCACATTGCCATGGGGGATCTGTGGCTCCTCCTCTACCAGCTCTCGCAGAGGTCCCCTTCTCCATCCCGTCCCCTGGTCCCCTGCGTTCTCTCCCTCCGCTCTTTGTTTCCATCTCTGCTCCCCGCCTCCCCGCTGCTGCACTCAGTCTGCCTGTGCCCTGTCCTCTGGCATCTCCCCACTGCCCCATCTCTAGCCTCCCTGACTTTGTTGTTGCCTGCCTGCATGGCGACTTTGTCCCTTCCTTCCCGAGAGGTGACTCTGTGCCCTTGCTCTTTATCGCCTTTTTCCTGCATCTGTCTCTCTTCCTCCCTTGCTTCAGCACCCCTGAGCCCTCCTCCGTGCCTCTCTTCCTCTTCCGGTGTCCCCCACCCCTCGGGGCCTCTATCTCCAAGGCTGTCTAGCTCTCCATACCTCAGACTGTCCTGGCCTGGCTCCATGTCCCTGTGTCCCCAGGAGCCTGTGTGTGGGTGGGGATGGGGTGTCTCTAGAGAAGAGTCTATAGGCTTCTCCACTCCAGCTGCAGGCTGGTTGCCATGGTAGCAGGGTCAGAGGGGCCCCACTGCAACAGCTGATGCTGTGGCTGGGGGAGGGGTAGGGACCTGCCATCCAAATCTGCTCCCCAGTGGGCTGTGCCCCCAGGGCTCCAGCGGTGGCTCCGTGCCCCCAGGCTACTGTGCGGGCCTCAGACCCCAGCCTCCCAGGTGTTCCTGCAGGCACTGCTGGTGTCAGCCTCACTCCTCTGGGCCTCTGCCCTCCACCCCCAGGTGTCTCTCCTGTCCTGTTCCTCACCTTGCCCATCCCTCCTTGTTCCCTTAAGTCAGAAGCCCTGCCCTCTCACCACCATGCCTCTCCTTCTCCCTCATGGCTGACCCCTCCCCATCTCAGACACCCTTTCCTCATCTATCTGGCCCCCAGGCCTCCCCTCAGTCTGGGCTGGTGATAAAAGAAGGTTTGCCTGGAAATGGGAAGCCTTAAGGCTGGGAGGGCAGGTGGGACAGAGGTAGGTGCCTAGGTGGGTTTTGTCTCCTTGAGATGGGAAGCAGAACTTCCTCCTGGGATGCCAGGAGGAAGTGAGCGTAGACACAAGAGCACTTTTCTCATGGGGCTAAAGCCACTGGGGGGCTCCCTTCATTTCAGGGGCAGGGGTGTCCCTATCCTTCCGACCAGGGCCTGGCGCAGCTTGGAGACAGGGCCAGCCAAGAGCATCCTTGTGGCTGCCAGGTGCGGGCACAGGAGCCTGGGGGCCATCTGGGGCCCTGTCTTGGTGCAGCTGCCTTTCCGCATGCAGCGCCTTCCCTCTGAGTTTCCCCTACCCCAGTTAGATTGCAGGCTGCTGGAGGCCTGGAGGGGCTCCTGGGGGGTCATTCCTGCGCTGGGACTGGCTGCCCTAGTCTGCTGGGGGCAGACTCCTGTCCCAGTCCCAGCCAGAGGGAGGCAGGCGTGACTCCATTGAAGGGTGTTGTCTATTCCTCAGCCCACCCTGGGGTCTGGAGAGTGTCCGGAGGGCGGCTCCTCGATGTTGTGTCTTCTGTAGCCCCCGAGAGGAGCTATGTAAATATTTGCACAGAGCTGTCTGGGATGGGAGCAGAGTTTGACGGTGGCCTTGGGCTCTGGGGAGGGGGAGCGTGGGGCAGCAGGAGGGCCAGCTGGGGGGTGTGAGATGGGGTGAGACTGGGCCTCTTTTCCACTCAGAGGTGGCTTCCTGTGTGGTGTGATTTGAGAGGTTCCAAGAAAGCCCCTTCATGCTTAGACATTTTCCCCGAGGGGGCCTGGATTGTCTTCCTTAGAGGACTTTTCACTTGGGTTGAGAATGATCCTTTTTCTTTAAAAATACATTGTCTGTCATTGCCCCCCCACCCCTTGTATATACGAGGAAACTATTTCACCCCTTAGTGTGAGAGTTTAACAGAACTTCCCTCCCTGGCATGGGAGGAGGGCAGGGGAGGAGGGGACAGGGAGGGGGGTATGGGAGCAGCTCCAGCAAGGCCTGTGGGGACCTCCATGCTCTCAGCTGTGGTTGGCCTCAAACAAAGCCTTCTCCTTTTTGGTTGTTTGTCCACCAGACCAGAAGCACCTTAAGGGCTGGTAGTGTCTGCTTGGCCCACCCTCTGCCTCAGTTATGGTGCTGGGCAAGGCCGCCTTGTCCATCTTCCCCCACTAGCTTGGAAGCTCCACGAGGGCAACAAAGCAACCTGCCTGCTTTGTTCTCTGTTGTATCTACATACCTGTCGGATAGTGGGGGCTCACCACGTACTTGCTGAATGGATGAATGGATGAATGAACGAAGCGGGCAGTGTGCTACGTTGCATTTGCAGAAGGCTTCCCCGGGAGTCGGGTGACCCGGAGCAATTTCCAGCTTGGTTCAAGACTTGCTGTGGTGACCTTGGGCAAATAACTTCCCATTTTTGGGCCTCAGTCTCCCCCTCTGTGAAAAGCCTCAGAATGGTAGACTGCCAGGTCTGGGAGGAGTCATAGAAGATGGGAAGCCTGTCAGCGCCAGAGGAAGGTGGGACCAGGGAGTGGTGGCCTGAGGTGGCCTGGGAGGGAGCTGGGAGTCCCCCAGTCCTCCCATGTGTGGGGGACATTGTGGGCTTAGCGAAGGCACCTGGGGGCTCATGGCCTCCTCATCCTGGGAGGTAGACCGAGAAGGTCTGGGTGGCGGGGCAAGGTCTTAGAGCTGCTGAAGAGCACACTGGGGTGGGGTGACGGCAGCTGCCCAGCAGCACACACAGACGCTTACGTTGTGACTGGACTTCACAGTGTGCAAACTGGGGGCTCGTGCTGTGTTCAGAGCCCTCTGGAAGGCAGGATTAACTCTGCCACTTTACAGGAGGGGAATTCTTGCTTAGAAAGGCTAAGGGACTTGCCCAAGTCCACCCAGCTGGCAGGTACCCGAGTGGGAACTGCAACCAGCTGTCCCTTCCAACCCAGAGCCCTGCCCAGCGTGGAACGCCACTGCACAGGCTGGGCCCTTCTGGGGCATGGTGGGCTCAGGGCCTCAGGAAACTTGGAGTTTAGCTGGGGTCTGGGAGTCTCAATTCTTCGTTTGCTAGGTGGGATCATAGCACCTGTCCCCCACACACTGCAGGGAGCAAGGGCGTTCCTGGAATAAGATGACAGACACCCACAGCGCAGCATGTGGCGCTAGGGCTCATTTTGCTGGCCATTAAGCAGGGCGTCACCCCTGCGGCCGCAGGTCCTGGCCAGTGCTATTGTGGCCATGAGAAGTGAGCCCTACCCAGGCCTTAGCACCCCTGTTCCTACGAAGCGCCTGCCCCACCCTGCACCCTGCTCAGCACCCTTCCTGCCTGTTCCCATCCCTCCCCAGGCTTCTGCTGGCCCCAGCTCCTGCCTCTCCCCCAAATAATTGAAACCACAGCATTTGTGTTGCTGTTTTTTTCCTTTCTTTCAGTTTATTTTTTCCTTTTCCCTCTTATCTCACTCCCCGGTCTCATTACCCTCCCCACAGGCAACGGTTCAAATGTACTTACTGTGAATGTGTTGCTTGCATATGTTCTTGCAAATGTGTATTTTGTCTGGATATATGCATATAGATTTAATTTATGTAAATGATATTGTGCTATATGTTGTGTTTTGGCGCTCGCTTTTCTTACTCATGAGTATGCTTTAGGACCAGCTGGGCTGCTGTTTGATGTCTAGTCTGTAGCATCACATGCTATGGTGTGCAGCCACCACGTTTTACCTGCCTCCTCTCCTAGGAAGGGACCCCAGATTGTCTCCAACTCCCTGCCACCATAAACGATGCTACATGAACGTCCTCGGACATGGTCTCTTCCAGACTTGTGTGATGATGTCTGTGGGATACATGCCCAGAAGTGGAATTGCTGGATCACAGGATAGGTAGACACTCCACTAAGTACTGCCAGATTGTGCACTCGGACGGCTGTACCCATCACCACCCTCCTAAACAGAGCATGAGATTCCTATACCTCCATATCTCTGCCATGCTTGACATTATCTACCTTTTTAATTTTTGCCAACCTAATAGGTGGCTGTAATTTCTTATTGCTTTAATTTGCATTTCTTTGACTTCTTCTTTTTTTTTTTGAGACAGGGTTTCACTCTGTTGCCTGGGTTAGAGTGCCGTGACGTCATCACAGCTTACACAACCTCAAACTCCTGAGCTTAAGTGATCCTCTTGCCTCAGCCTCCCATGTAGCTGGGAGCCACCACACCCAGCTAAGTTTTTATTTTTTTGTGGAAACGGGGGTCTTTATATTGCCCAGGTTGGTCTTGAACTCCTGGCCTCAAGTGATCCTCCTGCCTCAGCCTCCCAAAGTGCTAGGATTCCAGGTGTGAGCCACCACGACCGGCCACATTTCTTTGATTTCTAGTGAGTCTGAGTATCTTAGGCTTGGCAGCCTTTGGGTTTACTTTCCTGTGAATTGCTTGCTTACGTCCTTTGCCCAGTTTTCTTTTGTAGTTGCTGTCTTTGTTCTCGTTGATTTGCAGGGTTGCTCCGGTACTCTAGAAATACAAATGCGTATAGTTAAATATTCAATATGTCCCAGGTTTTAATTCCTTGTTGAACTGTGATATTGCAAATATCTTCTTCCATTCACTCTCTCTTCAATTTATTCAACAGAGATAAAACTTTTAATATAAATTCATTGATCTTTAGCTTTGTTCGTGCTTTTGAAGTTTTGTTGAAGAAGTTAGTCACCATCCTGAGGCTGCCAAGGTCTGCATTTTCTTCTGTTAACTTAATTGTTTTACCTTTGTGAGTTGGATCTTTAATCCATCCTGAGCCTACCTCGTATGGGGTGTCAAGCAGGGATCAAGTTTTATTTTTTCCATGTAATGAGCCAACTTTCCTAACATATCTAGTAAACAGTCTGTTCTTTTCCATTGATTTGTGGGGCTACCTTTATCACGGGTTAATTTCCCACATAGCCAGGGGTCTGTCTCTGAGCTCTGTTCTGTTCCAAATATTTCTCTGCTCTTGCATCAAAACCACATCAAAAAAAACCCCTATAGTGTTTAGTATGTCTTAGTATCTGGTGAGGCAAATCCTTTCTCTTCTTTTTAAAGGTTGAGATAGCTATTCATGGATCTCTCTTTTTTATAAACTTTAGGGAAGATTTATTGAGTTCCTGGAAAGAAAACACCCATTAGCATCTTGATTGGAATTGGATTGGTCTTATAGATTAATTTGGGGAGAATTAATAATCTTTATAATATTTGTCCCAGTCAAGAGCCTGAACTATCTCTCCATTTACCAGATCATTTCTCTGTGCTTTATTAGTTTAAAGTTTTGTTTTGTTTTTCCCAGAGAGGTATTGTGTATTCTTGGTCAATTCCTAGACACTTTGTAGTTTCGTTGCTATTCTAAAAGATATCTTGTTTTTGACTATTTTTCTAATTGCTTTATTGCTGGTATAGAGCAAAGCTCTATATTTTTGTGGGCTGATCTTGTATCTGGCGACCTTGCTGAACTCTCTTGTGTGTTCTAATTATTTATTTTTTGATTTTTTTTTGCTCTCTCTAGGGAGATAATTCTATCATCTGCAAATAATACCAGTTTTCTCACTTTATGTTTGGGTCACTGTCATGTGTTTTGAGCTTGAATGTTCCATTTGACTTTTCAGGGGCGTTTCACTGGCACTTGCGTTTGTTTGTTGGTCCTGCACCATGTCTTCTGGGTGTACAAGTCAGGGACAAATGATAAAACTCTTGGTTTAAGCAGTGACCCATGGCAGAGCTGGAATTGGGACAGCTTTATTAAGGCCTCCCTAGGCTCTCTGGGGTGTGCTGGGACCCAAGATAGAGTGTAGTTCCAGAAGCTTCCAGAGCACTAGAGGAGGACAGGGACCCCCAGATTGTCTTCTGGGGGACCGTGGCAGCTCTGTGTGCCTTTCTTGCCCTGTGGCAGGCTGTGTGTGGGGTCACAGTGAAGGGGGCTCAGGAGTCTGAGGCTCAGGAACATCCCATGTGCCATAGCTCCTGCTCTTGCCTGCCCTTCCCCCAGCTTCCTAGGTGGTCAGCTCTGTGTTCCGGAATAACTGTTGATCAGATTCAATTTTGCTTCAGTGACGGACACCTTAATTCCCATGGTGGCTCTGTCTACTGCCCAGATTCAGGGTGGAGTTCCCGTGGGTTTGAAGTGGGCCGTAAAAGGTGGTCTGTGCTCCTGGAGCTGGAAGGGAGGTGAGATGATGGGGCCATGCCACTACTGCAGGTCTCTACCCCTGAGTTCCACCATCGGTCCTTCCGCAGCTGCCAGCCTGGCCTGGCCAGAGGGAGGATGCTCACTCACCCAGAAGCCA
The DNA here is from genome assembly GCA_963575035.1 of Avahi laniger. NCBI lineage: Eukaryota > Metazoa > Chordata > Mammalia > Primates > Indriidae > Avahi > Avahi laniger. Next base: position 34,968 of record CAUYSK010003236.1, read on the forward strand.
GCATGTAACGGTCTCTTAGACGAGGGGTGTCGTGTTAGAAGTTCTCAAAGGGAAGCATCTATGTGGGCCAGATGGAGCAGTCAAGAAAGCCTTTGCTGAACGGGTCCTAGAAGGATGGGGAGGAGCTGGAGGTAGGGAGGGTGGGGGCAGGGTGGGCCCACCTGCCCAGGCCTCAGCATGTCCATGCGGGAGCTGTGGAGGGTGGCTTCCCCGTATTGCTGTGCCCTTGTTTCACCTTCCCAGGGCTTCTCAACAGGAGGGGAAGGGCAGGGACTCCCAGAGTATGCACCATGAGGATATGGTCCCCAGAGGCTACGTGGCACCTAGCAGAGGGGTGGCAGAACTGGGCCCTGAGCTTTTCTAGGTAGAGCTCTTGCGTCCATTGCAGTAGTCTGGGGCAAAGACGGCTCAGGCATGCCACATGCGGGGAGTTTGGGTGAGGGTCTAGATGACTGCAGAGGTCCCTGAAGCCCTATATATGGCCCCATAGATTGCTGGCTGGGTCTCAGGCTGTAAGGGCTGGAGGAGGAGTCTGTCTGGAGATGCTGCTTCAGTGGGAGTCGGGGTCCGGCTTATGCCCCCCAGCCCTGCCCTGCAGTAAGTGTTCCCTGGAACTCTGCATTCCTCAGCTCCTGGAGTTGGGAGTGTAGGATTGGTCTCTCTCTGTCGCACACACACACTCATTCACTGGCTGGCCTCGCAAGCTCCCCTACTCTGTCCCTGGGGCCTGCAAAGTCCCTGGCCTTCCCTAAGCCTCAGGCTGCCCATGAGAGCTGTGTTAGCGACACGGTGGCCCCCGGCCAGGAGCAGCTCCCGCTGCATCTTCCTGTCGCCGCCACCAGGCTAAATATAACCTGACACTGCACAGCCCTGGGCTGCTGCTCCGGAGACAGCTTCTCTGCCTGGGGGCGGACAGGCCGACTGCAGCCCCAGCCTCCTGCCCTCAGAGTGACTTTGGGCCCATCCAGGGCACAGCTCCTCTTGTTCAGAGCGAGGTGGGGAGGATGGCTGCTTCCCCGAGGTCACCTTCCCTGCAGGCACTGGCTCCTCACCTCGTTAGAACTCTGGATGCTTCCACAAGGCCATCTGTTATCTCATATGGCACCCAGGGCAGGAGTCACTTGTCCCTGCAGTACCCACAGGGAGTCCGAAGCTCAGAGAGGTGGGTGACCTACCCACAGCCACAGCAAACGACAGGGAGAGCAGGAGCCTGGGTTTGACGTCTGGGCAGAGCAGCTCAGAGCCGGGGCTCCTCTACCTGTCTGGCATATCCTCTTTCTGTCTGGCCCCATGCACTGAATGGGGCCCATTGAATACTTGGCCCCAGGAGGGCCAGTGCCAGCCTGTACTGTAGGTCACGTTGGCCCAAATGCTCACATGCATTTATGTACTCAGTGGTTTCGTGGGGTGATGAAGAGCCCCTGTGAAGGAGCCTTGATGACACCAGATTTACAGATGGGTACACAAAGACTCTGACCTGAGGAACTTGCCCAAGGCCACTCAGGGTCATCTGCAGCCTCCTTCTTCTGCCTGGCACTGCCGTGAGAGATAAGGTCTGTCCCTGCTAAAGCCAAATGTGACTCCTGCCTGGGGCCTGGCCTAGGCCAGCGGTATCCAGAGGTGGGAAATTAGGTTTGGGACAGTGGGTGGAGCCCCTGACCCCTGAGTGGGTTGGGATGCTGGGCAGGGACAGTGGTGCCTCCCTCATGGCCTGTGGACTGCTGGGAATGGGTTAGCACCGAATGAAAGCAAGCTGGGCGTTGTGTTCTGACCTTCTCTGGGGCCAGGATGCACCGTACCTGCTGCACCTGGCATGTGTCCAGGACTGGTTCTGCCCCACCCCTCCCTGCCCTCCTCAGTGCCCTGCAGTGCCCTGCAGTGAGCTACGTGGCCTCTGTGGGCCTGCTGGGTGACTGGCTCACAAAAGGCACGGGATATAGGAGCTGTGGCGTCTGTACGCGGATGGTGCCGCCGATGACTGCCTCCCCTTTCCTTGTCTCCGTACCCACAGGGGCCTCGGAGGCAGGCCTGGGCCGGCAGGGGGGGCCTCCTCACCCAAAGCCAGGTCTCTTCAGCTGGCGCTGGGCCTGGGGTAGGGCAGGCAGGGTGTGTTTTGGGATCAGCTACACAGGCCAGCCAAGCCCCGGGGCTTCTGCATTCTAAGACCCTCCACCCTTGTCTGCTTCCCTTCCTTCTCGGGGACCTCCTTGAGCCAGGCTCGAGTTATGGAGACCTCCTTGAGCCAGGCTCTGAGCTTCACATGTATCATGTCATCTCATTACAGCCCTGTGGGGTGGGCACACTCCCCTGCCTTGAAGATGAGTGCCCTGGGGCCCAGGGAGGCTCAGTGACTAGCCCAAAGTCATTCTAACGCAATGCGCAGAGGCCACCTGACTCCACAGCCCATGCCCCCTCCCTTCAAGGCCGGGAATCCCACACTCCGCTGCCCGCCAGACTATCCTGCCACCCCCTCCTTCCCCGAGCGCTCCTGACGCTGGCTGGCTCAGGAGTGTGGGCTGCGCCTGCCACGGAGTGGCTCTCGGCGGAACTGCAGTGTCGCCGGCTGCGCGCTGCGCCCTTCACGAGGCCAGCCTCTGCCTGGGGGCCAGGAGGGACGGTGGGTGGAGGGTTGGGCTGGGGTCTAGGGGTAGGTGGGAAATGGGGCAAGTGTGTGCCTGGGCCAGCCCAGATACTGGCGTTCAACATGTCTTCTCTGCTGGAAGCTGAGTGGCGTCAGGACCCCAGCCCCCCACAAGCTGGTATTTGCTCTGTGCTCTTCCCAGCTCCGCTGTCTGCATCCTGCCCTTGGCCTGCTGACTTCCCTGGCCCTCAAGGATCCCCACTACCTGTCGTCCCAGTGGTGGGATGGGGTCTGGCTGGCAGATCTGGCTGAAGAGCTGGGGATGGGTGATGTGGCGGCTCGTGGAAAAGGTGGCCAACCTGGCAGGGGGTGGAGGGCAGCGCCTCAGAGAGCCAGGCCCACGTGGAGCCGCAGCTTTCCTTCCTTCCACGTCTCCGTGAAACCAGCTGGACCCCCCTTCCCAGCCATCAGACAGGGCTCCAGTTCATATTTTTGAAATAACCAAGCCTTTGACAGGGTTATTTGAAGGGAAAAATTTCTTGAATGTGGACAAAGGGAGAGGCCAAGGGGACGTGTGTGTGTGTGTGTGTGTGTGTGTGTGTGTGTGTGTGTCTGTGTCTCTAGGCATGGGGAGCGGGCCTGTGCTGCCAGGTGCCTTATACCTGGAGTTTCTGCCACCTGGGTGGGGGATTTTGAGATGCCGGGGTTGTGGGGCAGCAATTTGAGGTGTCAGGGTCCTGGGCTGGGTAGGCTTCAGAATGTAGCTCTGGCCTGTCTTGCTGAGTAGCTTGAACTGAAGTGGGGATGGGGTGCAGAGGGCTCAAACTCAGAATTTCTTTTTTTTTTTTTTGAGACAGAGTCTCCCTCTCTTGCCTGGGGCAAGTGCCATGGCTTCAGCCTAACTCACAGCAACCTCAAACTCCTGGGCTCAAGCGATCCTCCTGCCTCAGCCTCCCAGGTAGCTGGGACTACAGGCACGCGCCACCATGCCCGGCTAATTTTTTTTTTCTATTTTTAGTTGTTTGACCAATTTCTTTCTATTTTTAGTAGAGACGGGGGTCTCGCTCTTGCTCAGGCTGGTCTAGAACTCTTGAGCTCAGAACAATCCACCTGCCTCGACCTCCCAGAGTGCTAGGATGACAGGTGTGAGCCACCGCGCCCGGCCATCAAACTCAGAATTTCTGGGGCCCTGTGTTGGGGACAGACTTCCCAAGCCATCCTTGGGGTTGAGGTCATCTTGGTTCCAGACTCTAGACTTCTTGATACGAGTTTCCTGGTGAGGAATGAGGTTCGAGGGCCTACATCGCTGGGATCCCGTCGGTGGATGCTGGGGTCTCTGAGGCTAAGGTTTCCTGTCTCCAGCCTCTCCTTAGTCCTGCGGAGGCTAGGCCCTGCTCAGGCCGCTGCTGGCCATCACCATATTAGGACATAAACTCCAGGCGGGCTGTCTGGGTGCCAAATGGTCTCCAGCTGAGCCCGGCCCCCTGCAGCTCCCAACACCACAGCTGTGTGTCAGAGGCCGGAGGTCAGGGGACAAGAATGGGTGCTGGAGGGAGACCCAGAGAGAGTGCCCAAGCTCAGGGCCCTGGGCCAGAGTGGTAGGGCCTGGGATGCTGTGAGTGGAAGGGCTGCGGGTGGGGCCGAGAATTCCTGGCCATCCCCTTCCCGTCCAGACCCTCACCTCAGTGCCAGCCTGTTTAAGCTGGTTTCAGAGGACCTCAGTCCACAAGATGAACCCTGCAGCTGTTAGGATTGCTGATCTGCTGTGATCTCTCAGCCCCCTCTCCAGCATATCTGCCCTGAGCCGGGCCAGCCTCTCCCAGGTCAGGCCCTTCCCAACCACCTGCACCTGCTCCAGAGCTGCTTCCCCACCTCCTCTGCCTGCAGCTCCTCAGGCCTCTCTGGCAGGCAGCAAGTCTCCGAGTGCCACCTCCTTTAGGTGGCTGGCCTCTCCCTGACTCAAATCACCACCGCCATCCCCTGCTGCGGGTCTGAGAGCTGGGATTGGGGTGCAGGGGACATGCGGAGGGAAGGAGACCAGCCCAAGGAGGCTCTGGGAAGTAGAAAGGTGAGGAGGAAGGACATGTGAGGCTGGGTTGCTGGGAGCCACATGGGGCCACATGGGCCCATCGCCCTGTGCCTGCTTCTCATCCATGACTGCCCTATCATTGACACTGCTGGCCAGCGCTGGCTCCCAGGGCACATTATTCTAGACAGTAGGTCCTTCAGTGGGGACGTGGACACTGGGAAGCAGAGAAGACAGGTGAGCGGGGATGGGGGGAGAAGAGATAAGGAAAGAGTCTCCTCTCCCCCAGGAAGAATGGGAGATGAGGAACACACCTGGGTCCCCATGGGGTCATGGAGGAGGGGGAGCAGGCTGTCATTGCGCCTTCTTGTTTTATCAAGGACTTTCAAGGGTTGGGTTTTCTGGGCCTTAGGTGGAACTGAGAGCTTGAGCTAAAGAGGTCTCTTTCAGAAATCAGCGTGGAGAGGGTGTGGGGGCCCATGTGCAGGACAGGGTGCTAGGATGGAATGAGGACAGGCCTGGTGGATGAACTCACCTGGTATAGGGGCTTTGGTGGACAGAGGGAGGGAAAAGATCAAGGACCAGGAGAAAGACGAGAGATGGAGATGAAAGATCTAGAAGCAGTTCATCTTAGACTCTTTGGTGAAGGATCAGTTTTCTTTAATTCTAATATGTCATAGACTGGTACTTTTGTGAAATACAAGAGCACATGCTTGGATATTGTGGCACTGCCAAATTGCTGCAAAGGTTTCGAAACTCTTGCTCTCAATGTCTATACTTATCTTGTGGGCTGACACAAAGGCTGGGTGCTACTATAGAAAGAATGGAGACAGAGAGACAGACAGCAGCAGCCAGGTGCCTATGGTGTGTTGTATATGCCAGGCCTTGCCCTATAGCTAAGCACTTAGCATGTGTCAGCTCAGTTAATCTTTACAACTCGTGATAAAAGGATTGTTATCATTCCCAACTCATAGATGAGGAAAACGAGGCACAGGAATGCTAAATAATTTAAGAAAAATGCATAAATGACTAAGCAGAGCTGGGATCTGAACCCAGAGATTCTGGGCTTCAAGTCCATGGGCTTTAAGCACCACTGCACTGCCTCTCGTGCGGGAAGAGCAAAGCCACGTTAGGGGATAGGGGAATGGAGATGGAAACATGGAGGGAGAAGGGATCATAAGCCAGTGTGAGAACATGCATGTGGGAAAGGGGGCCAGAGAAATAGGATCCGCAGAGAGAGGGAAGGGGCCTCCACAAGCCCCAAGCTGGAGCAGGCAGATGGAGGGAAGACCTGTGACGGCAGGCACAGCTGGATGAGGGGACAGGCAGGAGACCCTGGAGAGGAGGGCAGAGAATGGTTTGTGGGGGCTGTGGCAGGAAGCAAAAGTGAACAGGCCCTTATGGGTTCTGGGGTCCATCCTGCCTGGCTTTCAGCTCTGCCCACCGAGGGGGCACTGGTGCGACAGTGGCTGTGCCCTCCCCACTCTGTAGGGAGCTGCTTCCTGTGTCTGGTGGACGTGGTGCCTGTGAAGAACGAGGATGGAGCTGTCATCATGTTCATCCTCAACTTCGAGGTGGTGATGGAGAAGGACATGGTGGGGTCCCCAGCTCATGACACCAATCACCGGGGGCCCCCCACCAGCTGGCTGGCCTCAGGTAAGTGCAGCCACACCCTCAGGCTGGCTCAGGGGTACATGGTTTCACTTCCCTGGGGCCTCGAGCTGTCCAAGGTCAATGCTTTGCAGGAAAAGAGGATGTAGTAGTTGGGAGAGTACACCAGGGATGCGGCCTGGTCCCACCAGGTGGGACAGACAGCAGAGGAGTGACAGGAGTCAGGCTGTGAAGTCTTTGGGGATGGCATAGCACCTGTTTTCCTAGCCTCACCTGCTTGGGTCCCCCACAGCATCCCCTGGGCGTGGGCCTGTCTCCGGCCTCCCTTGAGCAGCCCGGGATGGGAAACTCACCCTTCCCAGAGGGCCTGGGCCACCTGGGAGTGGCTCCCTCTGCTCGTTGGAAAGTTCTGTCTCATGGACTCAACTCTCTGTAGTTTCTGTCCTCTGGTCCTTGTTTCTGGCTTGGCCAAGTTCCCCACTGGTCTTAGCTGACTGAGGGAGGGTATGAGGGATGCTCCCGGTGGCTGGAGACACGGAGGCCTCCCCTCTCCTGCATACTGATGCCAGGCCTCAGATCCCTCCTCCCCAGGATGGCCTCTTTGGTTTAATTTTAATTTTTCCCTCAAAGTCATGACAAAAGCTTTCACCTCTTGGTTTCCAAAGCTCTAAAATGAAGTTACTAACACTGTCCCTACCTGTCCTACAGATGCCATCCGGCAGGTGGCAGGGTGTGGGAGGAAGCATTAGTCACTCATTCCCCTGCAGGCCCCTTCTGTGTGACCTCTAGCAGGTTACACCAGCCTTTATGCCTAAATTCCCTCGGGCCTAAAATGGGGACGATGGTACCCACCAGCAGGTGTGAGAATCAGGGATGATTTATGTAGAGTCAATTTGTTGTGATCAGAGTCTTAGATAAGATTTATTTTAGAATGTTTTTTGAGAATTGAGTTCAAAAAATTGTGCATGGGTGGGGTGGAGGAAAGCTGGCTGTCAGGAGTCCCCGGTTCCCCTCCCCCTCCCCCCCTTCCCGGCCTGGTGGCTGGGGCTCCAGCCCTTAGGCCTCACCCCCTCCCGGCTGCCGGTCCAAACGGCCACACGAGTCCCCTTTCCCGCAGGCCGCGCCAAGACCTTCCGCCTGAAGCTGCCCGCGCTGCTGGCGCTGACGGCCCGGGAGTCGTCGGTGAGGGCGGGCGGTGCAGGCGGGGCAGGCGCCCCGGGGGCCGTGGTGGTGGACGTGGACCTGACGCCCGCGGCGCCGAGCAGCGAGTCGCTGGTCCTGGATGAGGTGACGGCCATGGACAACCATGTGGCGGGGCTTGGGCCGGCCGAGGAGCGGCGAGCGCTGGTGGGCCCCGGCTCCCCGCCTGCCAGCGTGCCCGGCCCGCACCCGTCGCCCCGGGCGCACAGCCTCAACCCCGAGGCCTCGGGCTCCAGCTGCAGCCTGGCCCGGACGCGCTCCAGAGAGAGCTGCGCCAGCGTACGCCGGGCCTCATCTGCGGACGACATTGAGGCCATGCGCACTGGGGCGCTGCCCCCGCCGCCGCCGCGCCACGCCAGCACCGGTGAGGGGCCCCCAGTGCCGGAGGGAACTGTCCCTCCCCAGCCCCAGCCTCCTCCTCTACCCCGACCAGGCCTGCCCCCTGCCAGGTCCTCAGCTTCTGACCTTTCCGCCAGCCTGGGTGCCTGGGAGATGGAAATCCCATTAAGCGCTTATTTAATCCCATTAAGTGCCCTTTTACGCTATTAAATGTCCATTCATCCCATTACATTCTCCCACTCCCAGAGCCCTGGCTGGCCCATGGAGCTGACTGTCCCAAAACGTCCTCGAGCGGGGATGGCTCTGGGGACTGTGAAGGGAACCTGGCACCACCTGGCCCTTTGGCAGGGTCCGATTGTCCTTGAGCATTCCCTTCCTCCTCCTTATCTTCTCCTAGTTGCATCATGGTGTGCTTCCCTAGAGTGGGGAGGGGTCTGGCCTCACTGGTTTCTCTGTGACCGCCCCAGTCCCCGTCCTGACCTCATTGACTCACTGTGCCCTGTGGCTCCAGCCTGTGCAGGGCCTGACCACCCTTAGGCCCTGGCCTGCTGACCTGACCCCACCTTGCCTCTCTACCCAGGGGCCATGCACCCCCTGCGTAGCGGCCTGCTTAACTCCACCTCAGACTCGGACCTCGTGCGCTACCGCACCATTAGCAAGATTCCCCAAATCACCCTCAACTTTGTGGACCTCAAGGGCGACCCCTTCCTGGCTTCGCCCACCAGTGACCGGGAAATCATAGCACCCAAGATAAAGGATCGGACCCACAATGTCACCGAGAAGGTCACCCAGGTAGGTGCCCAGTGGGTCTGGCTCTCCTCTCACCTTGGCGGAGCTTGGAGGGGTGGGGGTAGGAGTGCGCTGTGGTACAGAGGTGGGGTGGAGGGGGCAGCCAGTGAAAGCCTCCTCAGGGTGGGCAGACTAGGGCTGGGGTGGGGGAAGTGAACCTCGGAGAGGTCCGGGAGAGGGGACTGGGAGGTTCTGGGAGCAGACAGATGCAGAGCATGGGCGGATGAGGACAGGGCAGTTGAGGCAGGGGACATGAGAAGGGGCCAGGCTGCTTCAGGGACACGAGGGCTTGGTCACAGGGTGTGTGTCAGGGCAGTACTGTGGGGCAAGCCAACAGGAGGAGGCTTCAGATTAGAAGAGGCCACAGAGGTCAGGTCAGGAGGGTCCTGCTGCTTCTAGGCCAGGTGATGCACCCACCTGGGCAGAGGGTAGGCACCTGGTACTACGAGGATGGCCAGGATGGCCTGGAGGTGTCTCAAAGCATGAGAGTTTCCTTCTCATGTTGGGAGAGAGGGGCAGTGGCAATCCAAAGACATGGAGAGGTCAACTCCCTGAATCCTGGACCAGGGACCGCCAGCCTTTGGGGGCATTGGCCAACACCATATTGTGGCAAGGCCAGTCTGGTCTTCTGTCTCCTCCTAGGCTTGAAGCTTTCTTTGTGGCAAGATGGTCCGCACCTCCTCTGCCCAGTCTCCCCCCACCCAGCCCCAGCTCCTTCACATCCTGGCCTCGGAGGTGGGGGTAGCTGGGTCAGGAGTGGGCCCATGCAGTGAGTGAAGCCTGGTTCAGTGAGGACTCCTGTCCCCTCCTGCCACTTCCACAGCAGCTGCCTGGGCTGGCCTGTGTGAGAGCCGCCCCACTCCCCAGGCGGCCTCCTGGCCCTGCTCCCACTGCCTCCAGCTCTTTGGGCCCTTGCCAGGGCTCCAGCCCATTGGCCTTGACTCCAGAACATTCCCCCCCACCCCAGACCGTTATCTGGCTGCCTCTCCTCTCCCCCGACCTCTCTTGCCTCTCTCTTGGTTCCCACCTGAGCCCCTGGCTCTGCCCCATTGCCCTGCCAGAGCAGGTGCCTCACGTGCGTGTCCTGGTGGGTCGGTCTGTGTGCGCCTATGTGCCCGCGTGCGCGTGTGTTCCTGCCAGTCACTGGCGGTCTCTCCATCTCTGAGTGTCTCTGTCTGACTCTGGCTGGCTCAGCACTGGACCGGCTGGGCGGGGGTGTTGGGGAGACCATTAATCTGCGGTGACAGGCCGGCTGCCGGCAGAGGGGGAGGGGCACGGGCTGCGGGAGCCGCGCAGGAGCCCGAGCGGGGAGGGGGCGGGCAGGGCGGGGGAGCCCAGTGTGGCGGGTGGGGGTGGGGACCCAAGAGAAGGAGGGGCCGCTGGAGGAGCCGGCAGGCCGCAGCCACCGCTGCTGGGCAGGCGGGCGGGCAGAGCGCAGTACCCTGGCAGCAGGGCCGGCACCAGGGGCTATGGGTAGCCCAGGCCAGGCGGGCTGCTGCCCATGCTCCCTGCCAGGGTGACCCCAGCCTGGGGTCCAGCCCCAGCCACGCTGGCTTCATGCCAGAGGCTGCCCTGGCTGCCAGTCGGCCAGCCTCTGGGGTGCAGACTGGGCTGGGACTGCTGCTGGGGTGCAGGTGAGGTGCTGGCTGGGCCCCCAGGCCCCAGGGCAGGCAGGCTAGGGGAAGCCAAGTCTTCCATGGCGGCCCCAGCAGGGAAGGCGAGCGGGACAGGGGCTCTGCGGCCCAGGGCCCAGAAAGGCCGGGTGAGGCGGGCCGTGCGCATCTCCAGCCTGGTGGCCCAGGAGGTAGGTGACCCCTGGTCCCTCCCCTTCCTTTCTGGGGCTGGGGCACCAGGCAGGTGGCTGGCAAGTGGGGGTGTAGCTCTGAGGGCTCTGGCTCCAGGCCAGGAAGAACACTTCCGGGCAGCAGGAGGGTTTGGGGAGCCGTGGGGTCTGTTCTCTGCTTGTGCCCTCTGGGCTCCTGCCTGCTGTCCTGCCAGGTTAGGATCACAGAGGTCCCCTTGCTGGTGCTTCCCCTGTCCTGTGGCTCCCACTGTCCACAGCCTTCAAGCTCAGAATGCAAAGGAGGAGAGAGTTAGGAGTGAGATGGGAGCCAGAGAGGATGGCAGGGAGGCAGAGGGAGGAGAAGGAGCCGGGCAGGCCGGTGAGAGGGCTGGCGGGCAGCAGCCAGGCCTGGCACCGAGGCGCTGGGGTTTCCTAGCTCTATGTGCTGGGGTGGACCCTGGGGCAGGCTCAGGAGGCTCAGGCTGCTTTTGGGGGTCCAGGAGGCTAGAATCTGCAGGGGTGTCACAGCCACTGTGCAGGTGGTGAGTGCGTGCCGAGCTGGGTGTCTGGCTCATCTCTTCAGGGGTGGCCTGGGCAGTGCGATGCTCTGTTACCTCCTAGGAGCCACCTCTGTGCCCCCAGTGGCCCTGCTGTCACAGAGTCTGGAGCAGGCTTGGGTGGTGGTGGAGGAGGTGTGGGAGGTGGCTCAGGGGAGAGTCTGAGAATCCCACTCCCGCCCCACTGCCCTGGCCTCAGCTCTCTCTGTCTTGGCTCTTATGCTCCTCCCAGCTGGAGGACAGGTACAGGTGGGAGTCTTCCTACCCTCAGGTGAGGACCCAGGGCTTGGCTTAAATGCACTGATTTCAATATTCTATGGGACGGCAGGATGGGGGGGTTCGTCTCTGGCCCAAAGCCATGTGGTAAGCTGAGGGTGCTGAGCTGAGACTGGCCCCTGTAACGACACGGTTTGCATGTCCAGGCTTGTGTCCAGGCTTGCCCCACGCATGTGTGAGTTTGTGCCGTGGCGCGCTGCTGCCAGTGGTGGTCCAGCACAACCCCTGGGACCGGCCTCTCAGGCACAGGGAGGAGTTGCATCCAGGGGCAGTTACCTTCTTCTGCCCGCTTGTCTGTAGTTCTTTTTCTTAATCCTCACTTGACCCCGGAAAGGCCACCACCCGTGAGCTTGTGCTCTCTGCCCTGAGGAGCAGGCTGCTGGGGCTGAAGGCAGAGCAGAAATGGGAACTGGGAGCCTGTTCCTGGGCTCTTCCCGGCTGCCCCCCACCCAATCGGGTACTTCGGGAAGTCCTGCGTCCATCCCAGAGTGTTCACACCCCTAATTATGACCTGTCTTAACTTCTCGTTATAACTCCAAGGAGATGTTCTCCAAATGTGCCGTCTGTGAAGGTGGCTCAAGGATGTCCCCACCTTGAACATGAAGGGGAGTCTTTGCGACCCTGTCCATCATGGTCTTCCCCCAGCACGGAAGCTGGGGCTGTGTGGCCTGCGAGCCGGTGCTTCTGGGGGTGGGGCCAGCAGCTCTGGCTTTCAAGGGGGCTGGGTGAGGCCTGGGGTTCAGCTGGCTGCCTGTGGTGGCAGGGGCCAGGCTAGGAGAGTTTGGGGAGGGGGCTCTTGGGTAAGTTGTATGTCCATGAGAGGATTCTGGGGGAGGGCCACAGAGGGTCAGATGGAGGCTTCTGGGACAGCCTGGGGAAGCTGGCCTGAGCTCTCCCTAGTGTAGCTTGGGAGAAGAGTGCCATGGCTGCCGTCACCTGGTCTGGATGGTGGGCCTGCCTCCGGTCTGCACGTGTCAACCTGCTTAGGGCTGTGTGTCTCTCCTGAGCCATCCTTGTGTGCATGTCCCTCTGTGTACATTGGGCACCATCTCCTCTGGGTTGGGCTGTCTTCTGTGTCCCTTTGTAAGAGTGTGGGAGCGGGAGGACTGTGGGCCGCCCTGGGCCTGGGTGGACAGGGGACTGGGGGAGCAGAGGGTGGGAGTGTCTTGATCTCTCCCTGCCACCCCCAAGAAGGCCAAGGGGCCTGAGACTGGGCGGCCGGTGTCCCTGGGCCAGTGGCATGACATGGACTGGGAGGGAACTGCAGTGACTACCATTTTATGTGAGGCCCGTGCCTGGGCTGGGAGCTGTAGTCCTTGGGACATTTTCTGGACAGAGACCACAGGGTGTGTGTGGGAGTATGTGTGGCGTCTGGGCTGTGGGCAAGATAGCATGGTGCCAGTCACAGTCCGTGGGGCCAGTTCTGTGTGGCTGGTGGGGCAGCACTGGGTGTCACTGCAGAAAGCCCAGAATCCAGGTCTGCTGGGAGCAGCTGGGGCTATTGGGAACCAGCCAGAAGGTCCTGTGCTGTGGCATTTTGGGACCTGTATGCCCAGGTCTAGGGATGGTCAGTTGCTGTGGTCACTTGGCTGAGGGGTGGGCGTCCTAATGGAAACTTTTTTGACCTCTCCCTCCTTGCTCTGGTTGGCCACAGCAGAGATGTTACCTGCTCCTACCCTGAGGTCCCATGGCCTGCCCTCACCTTCCCCTCCACTTTCCCTTCCCATCCAGGTCCTGTCCCTGGGCGCCGACGTGCTGCCCGAGTACAAGCTGCAGGCACCACGCATCCACCGCTGGACCATCCTGCACTACAGCCCCTTCAAGGCCGTGTGGGACTGGCTCATCTTGCTGCTGGTCATCTACACAGCCGTCTTCACGCCCTACTCGGCCGCCTTCCTGCTGAAGGAGACAGAAGAGGGCCCCCCGGCCCCCGACTGCGGCTATGCCTGCCAGCCGCTGGCCGTGGTGGACCTCATCGTGGACATCATGTTCATCGTGGACATCCTCATCAACTTCCGCACCACCTACGTCAATGCTAACGAGGAGGTGGTCAGCCACCCTGGCCGCATCGCCGTCCACTACTTCAAGGGCTGGTTCCTCATCGACATGGTGGCTGCCATTCCCTTCGACCTGCTCATCTTCGGCTCTGGCTCTGAGGAGGTGGAGTTGGCAGGGAGGTGGAGTGAAGGGGAGAGGAGAGGAGAGGAGAGGATGGGAGGGTGGGCAGAGGGAGAGAGCTTGTGGAGGTAGTGGGGTGGAGGGATTCAGAGAGAGAGGAGGGGGAGAGAGAAGGTGGGGGCACGGCAGAGGCAGGGCAGGTGGCCTGACAGACCCATGCTCCCCACTGCTCTCCGTATGAGTTCACAGGGTGTTGAAGGCCAGAAGGTTGCTACTTTGTCCACTGAAAGGGGCCACCATTTTCTAAGTCACACGAAAGTGCCCTAGAAGCCAGTGGGAGTTATGGCCAGTCACCTCAGAGTGCTTGTTGCACCTTTGGGACCCCCTCTTTCCTCATTCTCACTATGGGGACCAGGAACCCCTTGTCCTGAAGCTGGCACAGAGATTAAGGAGACATCTGTGCTGGGCCCGGTGTGGGAGGTGCTTCATACAGGGTGGCTTCGACTATGAGGAGGAGGCTTGGGGAGGAAGTCTTTGGGGGTTTCACCTCTGATGGCCCCCTCCAAGGGCCACAGTGCCCCCACTCCTCCTTTACTCCCACACTGAATGTTCTCCCTCCCTGCCCCCCAGCTGATCGGGCTGCTGAAGACGGCACGGCTGCTACGGCTGGTGCGCGTGGCCCGGAAGCTGGACCGCTACTCGGAGTACGGGGCGGCCGTGCTCTTCCTGCTCATGTGCACCTTCGCGCTCATCGCGCACTGGCTGGCCTGCATCTGGTACGCCATCGGCAACATGGAGCAGCCACACATGGACTCGCGCATTGGCTGGCTGCACAACCTGGGCGACCAGATCGGCAAGCCGTACAACAGCAGTGGCCTGGGCGGCCCCTCCATCAAGGACAAGTACGTCACTGCGCTCTACTTCACCTTCAGCAGCCTCACTAGCGTGGGCTTCGGCAACGTCTCCCCCAACACCAACTCAGAGAAGATCTTCTCCATCTGCGTCATGCTCATTGGCTGTGAGTGTGCCCAGGGGTGGATGGTGTGGGACAGCCCAAGGTGGAGGAATCTGAGGCTGCTAGAGAGGCCCATGTGAAACCTCCCTGGGGCCACCATCATGATGTGGTTAGGGTGCTGGGACACCAGGGCAGGAATTGCTGGAGGGGCGGCTGGAGCATGTGTGTACTTGGCATCTCTGGGGTATGTTGACACTGAGACTGAGATGTGACGCAGGCGTCACTGACCTGGTGCAGGGTCCCTGTGGGCAGGCGGGGCCCTGCGCATACCGACAGCCCCACCTCTGTGCCCCTAGCTCTCATGTACGCCAGCATCTTTGGCAACGTGTCGGCCATCATCCAGCGGCTGTACTCGGGCACAGCGCGCTACCACACGCAGATGCTCCGGGTGCGGGAGTTCATCCGCTTCCACCAGATCCCTAACCCGCTGCGCCAACGCCTGGAGGAGTACTTCCAGCACGCCTGGTCCTACACCAACGGCATCGACATGAATGCGGTGAGGCTGCCAGAGCGGCGTGGCAGGCGGTGGCAGGCTGAAGAGCGGTGGTGGGGACCCTCTTGGTGCAGTGAGCAAGTCTCAGATGGTCCTGGTTAGTGCTAAGAAAGACCCCAAGGGGCACGTTGCTCCTCCTTTGCTCACCAGGAAACTGAAGCCCATGAAGCCCCTTCACTGCACAGCTCTCCCTTTGGGGCAGATGCTGTATACTAGGCCCTCCACACCAGAGACAGGAATTGGTTTCTACACTCTGCAAATATAATAAGAAATGGAGGTCTAGAGCCCAAGAGTGCCCAGCCAGAGATGGCGAAGCTGGTGTCTTTCCTGAAACCCCAGACTGCTCTGGGGTAGCATCCAGGCCTGGAGGATGAGGTTTCCCTGAAGTTGAGGGGTGGGGCAGTGGGGTGGAATTTGGGTGGGGTCCCAAGGAAGGTGTGCTGAGCTGGCCCCGCCCACCCCCAGGTGCTGAAGGGCTTCCCTGAGTGCCTACAGGCTGACATCTGCCTGCACCTGAACCGCTCGCTGCTGCAGCACTGCAAGCCCTTCCGAGGGGCCACCAAGGGCTGCCTGCGGGCGCTGGCCATGAAGTTCAAGACCACACACGCCCCACCTGGGGACACGCTGGTGCATGCTGGGGACCTGCTCACCGCTCTCTACTTCATCTCCAGGGGCTCCATTGAGATCCTGAGGGGTGACGTCGTTGTGGCCATCCTGGGTATGGGGTGGGGTGCGGGCACTGGACTAGGAATACCTGCGGCAGCCTAGAGAGGTCCGAGCCTTCTGAATACTCATTCGTTGGGGCAGTGGACCTGGAGCTGCCTGCAGGGTCTTTGGCCTCCTTTAATTCACCCAAGCTCAGGCCCTCCAAGAGGGGCAGCAGAGAGGAGCTCCACGTGGGGTAGGGCTACTGAATTCGAGGGTTCCCACATTCTCCTTCCCTTCAGGATCCCCCCACAGACAGACACTTCTTCCTTTCTTAAAGTAGGATCAAACGTAGATCCCCCAAGGTGGGCCGTGGAGGCAGAAATGCTAACATGGAGGCTGTGCATCTGATTCTGCTAAGGGCCAGGTGGTTCCCTGCAAAATAATGGTGCCTGTCCCCTTGCCATGACCAAAGGAAAGGGAGCCCTGCCCCTTTCCCCTCCCGCCCCTTCCTTTTCACCCCCTGTACACGTGGGCAGGTGTGCCCGGATGCTGGGGCCTCTTGCTCTCTGCCTCTCCTTCCCTGAGCCCTACACACCTTAGGGCAGATAAGGTGGGATATTTGAGATTGTTATTTCTCAGTTCGGTACAAACACATACACTCACTCCATAAACACCCTTTCCCCCAACAACAGAAACCAAAGTTTCACTACACAACACTCGGCTTTAGTACATGTAGTACCTGGTATGCCAGTATTTTCTGTTCTGTGCTGTGCTAAGCTATGCTATCATACTTTCTTTCAGTAAAAAAAAAAAAAAAATGCTGGCCTTGATTCACTACTGTGTTCTGAGCCATAGTGTGAAGGACATTGCTTATGAGCGTGCAGCATTTGGCCAGAAGGGTGTTTGGGATGTGGGGTTTCAGGGTGGCAGTAGAGTTACAACCTGAGCAGGTCAGGGCCATGGGCAGAGCTGGGGCATCCGGGCTCGTCCTGCTGTCCGGGTCCCAGTCGCTGGCGGTATGGAGACCCAAGGTTCCTGGCCTTTTCTTCCCCAGGCACTGCTGGCCACTTGGCACCGTCTTGCCTGCTGGGGACTGAGGGGGGATGGGCTGGCAGATGCTCCCCTGGCTGTGTGGGCTCAGGGCCAGCTAGTGGGTGGCCTGGCTGAGGGGTGGGAATGCCTGGAGAAGGTGCCTGCTGCCTCAGTGCCAGCCCCATGGGGCTGAGCGCTCTGTCCTCTCCGTGGCCTTCAGGGAAGAATGACATCTTTGGAGAGCCACTGAACCTGTATGCGAGGCCTGGCAAGTCCAACGGGGACGTGCGGGCCCTCACCTACTGTGACCTGCACAAGATCCACAGGGACGACCTGCTGGAGGTGCTGGATATGTACCCGGAGTTCTCGGACCACTTCTGGTCCAGCCTGGAGATCACCTTCAACCTGCGAGACGTGAGTGGGCCACCCTGAGCCGGTCCCCATCCCCAGGAAACCTGCCTTCTGTTCCCAGCTGTGCAGCTGCCCCTTCACTATGTGGCCTTGAATGTGATGCTTCTCTGCCTCAGTTTCCCTGTCTGTCAAGTGGTATCAGACCAGACTATGAAAGTCCCAGCCTGAGCCTTTGTCGGGGGCAGAGGTCACACAGTTGGGGTGGGGAGTGCCCAGTCCCACCTTTTCTATGTTGAAGAGGGGTCTTGGGCTGACCTGGGTGAGGCGGCAGAGTGGGGCAGGAGAGCACTGGGCCTCACACCGCTCTTGGTTCCAGACCAACATGATCCCGGGTTCCCCCGGCAGCACGGAGTTGGAGGGCGGCTTCAATCGGCAGCGCAAGCGCAAGCTGTCCTTCCGCAGGCGCACAGACAAGGGTGAGGCTGGGCAGTGGCGGGGTCTAGGAGAGGGGGGAGAGCGGAGGGCGGGTCGAGTGGTGTCTGCTCCACCCAGGCCTCCAGACATTCCTGTCCCTTGCTCCAGTGCGCCCACTCCTCGCCCCAGCTGTCCAGAGCCTGCGCTTCAGGCCAGCTTGAGCTGTCACCTCCTCCAGGAAGCCCTCTCACACTCTCCAGGACAAGGGCATGCCTAGGCGTTTAGGTTTTCTTGGGGCTGTGCTCTCGGTGAGCATCACCTTAAACAGAAGAGGGGAAAGGAGGGCGAGGGCCCTGTGAGGCGGAGGCCCAGCGCCCCAGAGCCCCGCCCTGTAGGCCACTGCCCGTGCTTGGGCAGCCAGGGGGTCTCGCTGAGAGGGGGAGCATAGCAGAGGAAACAGCTGGGGACAAATGGGGGCATCCTGCCGTGGTCCTTCCGCAGCCTCCCTCCTGTCTCCTCCCTGCCCCTTCCGCGCGTCCCTTGCCCTCTCTGAGGCCGGTTCTCTGTTTCCCACAGACACGGAGCAGCCAGGGGAGGTGTCGGCCTTGGGGCCGGGCCGGGCGGGGACAGGGCCCAGTAGCCAGGGCCGACCGGGGGGGCCGTGGGGGGACAGCCCGTCCAGCGGCCCCTCCAGCCCCGAGAGCAGTGAGGATGAGGGTCCAGGCCACAGCTCCAGCCCCCTCCGCCTGGTGCCCTTCTCCAGCCCCAGGCCTCCTGGAGAGCCGCAGGGCGGGGAGCCCCTGACCGAGGACTTCGAGAAGAGCAGCGACACCTGCAACCCGCTGTCAGGTACGGGCGGGGCGACCGCGGGACTGCGGGGCGGGGGCGGGTGGCGTTAGCCGCCTCAACCCCCTCACCCCGACTCTCCGGCTGCAGGCGCCTTCTCAGGAGTGTCCAACATTTTCAGCTTCTGGGGGGACAGTCGCGGCCGCCAGTACCAGGAACTGCCTCGCTGCCCCGCCCCCGCCCCCAGCCTCCTCAACATCCCCCTTTCCAGCCCCGGCCGGCGGCCCCGGGGCGACGTGGAGAGCAGGCTGGACGCCCTGCAGCGGCAGCTCAACAGGTGGGCGCGGCGGCCGGTGTGGGCTCCCGCGCTCTTGCCTGGCGCGGTTAGGGGAGAGTGTCTGCTCTGTCCAGGCCTGTCTGTGTGTCCCACAGCTGGTCCCTCTCCTTCCGCTCGCAGCTGAGCCAGGGGCTGCCACCCAGAGTGCAGAGGGGGCCTGCGGTGCCTGGCTGCCCCTCCTCCAGTGGAGTCAGCCATTGGTGTCCTCCCTCCCTGAGCATCCTCCTCCCTCCCTCCTGCCCCAGGCTGGAGACCCGGTTGAGTGCGGACATGGCCACCGTGCTGCAGCTGCTACAGAGGCAGACAACGCTGGTCCCACCCGCCTACAGTGCTGTGACCACCCCAGGGCCCTGCCCCGCCTCCTCCTCCCCTCTACTACCCGTCAGCCCCATCCCTACCCTCACCCTGGACTCGCTTTCTCAGGTAGGTTCCTGAGCCCGCTCTCCCATGGCACTCCCATCCCTGCTTTTTCTGCCAAGCTTCCACCCCAGACCTGCTGTGCTGCCCTTTCTCCTGGGCCCGGTGCCCCAGCCTTCCCCGACCCTGCTCCTGCCCTCCTCTCACCCCTGCACTCCTGGAGGAGGCTGCCTCAGGAGCTGTGGGCTCAGGGCAGGGCAGGAGAGCCCCAATCCAAGCCCCAGGACAGCTGGGCACAGGAGACCAGCAGACTGAGTGGCCTGGGCTCCCCAGCTCACCTGAAGGGCCAGATCTAACCATGATATTTGTGTCATGGCCGTGAGTGGTCTCCAAGGAGAACTGACTGAGCCTGAATGCCAGGGGGTGGGTGCTGTGTACCAGTGTGTCTAGGGGCAGGGTCCCCGGTTCCCGCTGTGACGGACACTCTCCTGGTCTGACTGTCCTGCGCACCTTCACTCTCAGCACTAGCCATTGAAAGGGTTGTCTTGAAGGCTTCTGGCATTTCCCCAGGTGCCGAGGCCAAGCTCCGAGGGTACGACTTCCATGGCCTGCATTTCTCTCCTCTGCTAGAGATGGGCCTTTGTCCCCTCCTGAGTGGACATGTGCATTCCTGGTCTCTGCAGGATAGCTGTGTCTGTGCCCCCTGCACCAGTTCCTGGGCGGCCCTGAAGGGACTCCTCTGGCTGCCAGAGGCAGCCTGGGATCTGCCCCCCCTTCCCCTGGCATCCTCTCCCCCTCCCATATGCTGCCTGCTCCTGTTTGCAGACACCAGGGCCCACGTCAGCAAATGTGCCAGTCTTCCTTCACAGCCTCCCCCGCGCTGCTCTCACCAGCAGACGCGGCAGCACCCACAGCCCCTCCCCTGCCGGCCCCGGCCCTCTCCCTGGCCTTCAGATGCCTGGCTGCCAGCCTGCCTCTGTTTCTAGGTCTCCAAGTTCTTTCTAGATTGCAGGAAGGAACCTTGCTCTCTTTCTGTCCCAGCTTCTGTCCCAGAGCTGGGTTTGGATTCAGCTGCCACGTTCCCTGAGGAAGAGGCCATGGCCTTGAGTTTTCCCTGGGCTGGGGGCGAGGTCCCTGTGTCAGGGAGAAGCTGCCCAGCTGCTCCCAGGGCCCCTGGCTCTTGCATTCTGAGAGTACATTTCTCTGCTTCCCACCTCAGGGCCTCCCCTTGGTGGTCCCTGTCCTGCTCTGCCTGTCTTGTCCCCTGCAGACCTCCCTCTGCCCACCGGACCCTCCTCCCCTCCTTCCTGTCCTCCTGTCCGTCCTCCGTCACTGGGATTCTCCTGCCTCCTGTGCCCCCTCCCTGCCCCCCGCGGCCTCCATGCTTGCTCATGCTCTGTGTTCTTCGCAGGTTTCCCAGTTCATGGCGTGCGAGGAGCTTCCCCAGGGGGCCCCAGAGCTCCCCCAAGACTGCCCCGCTCGACGCCTCTCCCTGCCGGGCCAGCTGGGGGCCCTCACCTCCCAGCCCCTGCACAGACATGGCTCAGACCCTGGCAGTTAGTGGGGCTGCCCACTGTGGACACGTGGCTCACCCAGGGATCAGGGCACCACCTGGGCCCTTCCCCTAGGAGGCCCTGCTCAGGAGGCCCTGGCCATGGAAGGGGAGAGGAAGTCAAAGGAACAGCTCCTCCTCCAGCCCTTGGGACCATCTCCTCCTGCAGTCCCTGGGCCCCAGTGAGAGGGGCAGGGGCAGGGCCGGCAGTGGACAGGGGGCCTGTGGTCCCCCCACTGCCTGAGGGCATTAGCTGGTCTAACTGCCCGGAGGCACCCGGCCTGGGCCTTAGGCACCTCAAGGACTTTTCTGCTATTTACTGCTCTTATTGTTAAGGATAATAATTAGGGATCATATGAATAATTAATGAAGATGCTGATGACTATGAATAATAAATAATTATCCTGAGGAGACTCCAGCGTGCTGGGAGCGTGCAGCTATCACATGTGGTATCGTGTTCACATCTGGACACACATAGGTACTTGTGCACTGGCCTCTCTGTGCAGGAGTCTGGGTCTGTCTGTGTGCACAGGGCCTGTGGGGCTGCCCTGAGATCCCCGTGTGGATGTGTTTGATGGGGGTGCTCCCTGCAGGCTGACACAGGTCATCTCCGGGGCATCTGCCTCTGTAGGGCCCTGGATTCAGGATAACAAAGGACCACCTGGCCTGCTTGAGTTGGAGGCATTCCTACCAGTCCTGCCAGACTTCCTTTGCTGGTGGCACTCTGGCCCCCAAAGCCGGCCCCACCCTAACTGCTAATGCAGCCATACGCTGTGTCCTCGCACAGTTCCTGGGCCTCGCCCTGCACTGACCCTAACCTGGGACTGTAATTGGCCCGAGCCCTGGCCCCCATCCCCATCTTAGCCTTATCCTCACTCTATGTAATCGGGCCCCCAGGCCACCCCACTCTGGACACACTGGTTTGCCCAGCCCTGACCAGAGCTCACTTGGTGGCTGGCTACAGATGGACCTCACTTTGATCACCACAGTCACCTGTGATCCTCAATCACAAGAGAAGCTACTTAAAGACGGTATAACTTTCAGGGTGACTCATTCCCATTACTGGGGGACTAAGTCAAAGCAGACGTCCTGGGGACGGTGAGGGATATGTGCAGCAGTGCGTGTGTGTATGTGTGCACACGCCCCTTGTCTGCGTGTGCACGTGCATGTCTGTGTGCATGTGCTGCTGGGCTAGTGAGGACACACGGCATTGGGGAGCGCAGTGCAGGGGCCGCGGCCAGCGAGGGGAGCCAATGGGCGGTGCAGGTGCTACCTGGGCAGGCTGGCTTAAAGGAGGGGTGCTGCCAAAGGCCTCTGGAGCTCTATGAGGCTTTCTCTCTTAAGCCTCACAACCTCTGACCCTTTGAGAGACGAACGTGACTTTCTCACTGCCCATGTGTAGGATGGGGTGGGAGTTGGTCTCTGAGCAGCCTAGAGGGTTCTCCTGGTGCACAGAGCAGGCCAGACACAGGGGTGGGATCTTCCATGCCCAGGGCCTGGCAGGGCCTGGGAGAGATGGCAAAGAGACGAGACCTGTGGTCAGAGTGGGAGGGGTGGCAGCGAGGGGGCCAGGCAGAGAGGGGCTTTGTGCATCAGGATCTGTTGCACATGTATGTACACATGCCTGTGAACATGCCTCTGCTCCTGGTTTGAAAGTTCAACACAGGCCTTCCTGGAGGGTTGGTGTGTGTGTGAGTGTGGGTGGGGGGTCGAGCTGGGGGTGGCCTAGATTCAGTGTGAGCGGGGTGTGGCTCTGCTTGTGGACTCCAGAGGTGAGCCAGTGCCTCGGGACCTCAGCCTGGGGCAGGACGCAGAGCAGGCAGTGGCTGGCGGTGAGAAGAGAAGGTACGTGTGAGGCTCTGTGTGCTTCCTATGCCAGGCCCTGGAAGCCAGGCCAAGTCCTTGCTCCCCAGCGCTGTTGCCTCTTTGTCATGGTCTGTCCTTGTCCTTAGAGCACTGTCATCCTGGAGTCCACCACTCAGTGTCGAGGAGCCAGGGCAGCCTGGCGAGTCGGGGGCACAGAGAGGAGAGGGAGAAAGAGCCTCTGCACCCCCCCCCACTCCCACTGAGGCTTTGAGTCAAGAGTGACGCTGGTTATTTCTTTGGGACACATGCCAGCACCGCAGCAGCTGCCTGCCACTGGGTGAGGGCACTGCCTGGGCCGTGGAGGACTTTGGTGCGCCCAAAGGATGGACGTGCACGCGTGTGCGTGTGTGTGTGTCTGTGCTCAGGATGGAGGCTGGGCAGTGGGGAACCTGTAAATGCTTGTCTTCGATCAAAGCACGTGGATGTCCGAGGGGTCAATTGTTCAGTCTGGACGGAAGAGCTGCCAGTCTAGCCTTGACGCCCTGTGCCAGGTCCCTGCCAGGAGCCACCTGCCAAGGTTGGAGCATGGGTGGGCAGCTCCATTTACCAGGTGGTCACTACCTGCCAGGCTGCAGCTCGGTGCTTTGCTGTAGTGTCATTACTTCCTACCATCACAGAGCGGGTAGTATTGGTCCATATGAGGAGAGTCAGGCTCAGGGTGGTTCAGTGACTGGCCGGAGGTTGCACCACAGGCAGGTGGCAGGTGTCACCGACTCCCACATTCTCCTCCACACCCCTCCCTGGGCCTTCGCCACTCAGCCTCAGGCAACCACCCATGGTGCCAGGCCTGCTCCCTGGCCTCCTCTCTTCACCCAGACTCCCAGGGCCACAAGGACACTGGTGGTGGGGGCAGGGGCAAGCCATGGTGGTGCAGTCCCCTCTCCTGCAGGGGTGGGCACCCAGCTGCTGGGGACTGTCATCCAGAGCTGGGGATCTCCCAACCACGAGAGCCAGAGGGTAGGTGGGAGTTGGAGGGGCTGCGGCCAGTGAGGAGCAGGGTCCTGTGGGGGCCCGGAGCACAGCCCCAGCTGGGGTGTAGCCAGGGCTGGGAGTGGCGACAGAAGGGCGGCACACCCTGTCTTACCTCCACCTCCACGCTCAGAGCTCCAGGAGCCGAAGACGACCACCACCCATCTATCCAGGTGCACGCTCACCCTGCACCTGCCCTGACCTGGACTTCCATCCCTGCTCAGCCGGAGGAGCAGCTCTCACATTTCACTAACAAATAACAGGGATTGCTATTCACTGCGCACAGTCTGTGGCAAGCATTATTCCAGCTGCCGAAACTAAAGCCCGAGGGGCTGAGTCACTTGTCCGAGCATCCACTGCTCCTGGCAGTGGAGCTGCAATGTGAACCCAGGTGGCTGGAATTGCAAGCCATTGGCTTAACCTGTAGGCACACTGCCCCCTTGCTATAGGGACAGTGATCAGAAGACCTTTGTATGTTTCTGGAGCCCTCTGGGGCTGGAATGCTCTCAGTGAGCATCTTGGGGCATGGTTGGACACCTGTGATGGCCACAGCTGGGGTCCCCACCCTCTCAGAAGCCAAGCCACTACCTTGGCCATGCCTCTAGAGGCAGCCCCTGCAGCCTGGCTGTTATTCTCAGGGTTGGTTCTGTTGCCCACGCGCCCATGAGCAGATGAACTAGAGCATGCCCAGGTCTTGAAGGGACAGATGGCCTTGTCTTCCTTGCCTGCAGGACAAAGCCCTCCATGCCAGCTTGGCACAGGGGTTCTCATCTTCCTTTTCGGACTTACCTGCCCTCAGCCCTCCTATGCCATGTGCCCTGTGCTCTTTCTCTTGCATCTGCCTAGTCTTCCCCTCTTTCTGTGATGCAAACTCTCTCCTTCTTGGCCTGGAGAGACACTTCCATCTTCCAAGTCCTGGCTCAGACGTCCCCTGCGGCCCCATCTAGCTCTTGCTCATGCCTTTGTCATTGCCCTTCCCACATCCTGCCTGCGTTCTTGTCTGTCCCCTGAAAAGGGGAAAGGCTGAGAGCTGGTCATCTTTGTGTCCTTCCCACCCTGCATCTAGCACAGCATGCAGCACCTGATGCGGCCGCTAGGAAATGCACAAGCCCCTGGTGTCTGAGGGTTTTGTGCTGAATGGAGACATGTCTCCGGACAGAGCTGGCTGGGCTGAGACTTGCTTCTGTCCCTGGAGCTTTCTTCCTGGGGGTTTGGCCTCTTGGACTGTGGCTTCTCCTCCTGCCCACGGTTCCCCAGGGGTACAGGTTCCACTCCTTCACTAGCAAGCATAGGTACAAATGCTTCTCTTGTTTTTTCACTTTAGCACAACTGAGGTAGGCAGGCATTTTCGGG
The DNA here is from genome assembly GCA_963575035.1 of Avahi laniger. NCBI lineage: Eukaryota > Metazoa > Chordata > Mammalia > Primates > Indriidae > Avahi > Avahi laniger. Next base: position 59,421 of record CAUYSK010003236.1, read on the forward strand.
ATGCCTTGATTAAACATTCGAAGGACAAAAATTGGAGAGGTGGTGATGTTAATCTGGGGACTTGAACCAAAAGCCTCGAGACCACCCCTTTCACAAGGTGAACGTGTGTGCCCTTCAGTGGCGGCCCCAGTCTGCAGGCCCATGGGCTCCGTCCTATTCCTGTGCTCCGAGAGGACTCCGTGATGAAGCTGGAGAGATATTTTGCAGGGGGTCTTGCTCCCAGTTCCCAGGTGGCCTCTGTGTGGAGGCCTCCAGCTCACTGTCCCCTCTGTGGCTGCTCATGTGTCCTTTGGCGGTCAAGGCTGGGAGAGGCTACGCCCAGGGCTTTGCAGCTCCAGCTTCAGGGCTGTGGGACACACGCTTTTCCCCAGGTGGCGGACAGTCTTGCGGGAACCGAAACTCGACCTTGCCTTTCAGGGAGTGCTCACGCTGTTCTGCAGGAAGAGGTTATTTTCCTTGCAGGAGTCCTGCTGGTCTGACAGCACAAGGACCTTAAGGGGACACGTGGTGTGTCAGTCTTTCTCAAGTGCTCAAAAATGTTGAAATAAATTTGAAGCAGAAGACCTTCCAAGGTGACCGTTTTGAGGCATTTTTAGCTAATTGTATATCATGAAAGAGTGGTTAATGTGAAAATTAATGATGATTTAGTAGAAGATTCAATAGTAATTGTTTACTTAAAGCTGCATATATGCATGATGTTAAGCCATAAAATTCCATTTATCTTGATCTTCTCATTGCAGTAGCATTTTATTTAATTTAATTTTTTTTTTAGAAATGGGGTCTTGCTCTGTCATCCATGCTGGAATACAGTGTCAGGATCATAGCTCACTGTAACCTCAAACTCCTGAGCACAAGTGATCCTTCTGTCTCAGCCTCCCGAGTAGCTAGGACAACAGACGCATACCATCACACCAGCTAACTTTTAAAAAATTTTTTGTGGTCTCACTATGTTGCCCAGGTTGGTCTCAAACTCCTGGCCTCAAGCAATCCTCCTGCCTCGGCCTCCCAAAGTGCACCTGGTGGCAGCAGTAGCATTTTAAATAAAGTGATTCTTAATACTTTATTACCTAGAAGTCCAAGTATGGTTCCATTTTTCTGCTGTTGTTGTTAGCTTTTGTCTTAAAAAGAAGGAATGTATTCTGAAGCGTTTACTTAAATAATTGGCTTCATTATTTTATAATCACACCCTGTAAGTGAGTTGAAAGTCTGAAAGAGACATTGCTAAGAAACCAGAGCAGAAGAATTTAGCATGACTGTCTTGCCATTGTTTTAAAATTAGCAATAGCATAAGGTCTGGCTGCAAAAGACTTAGATGCTGACTGGCAAGAGAATCCGTCACTGGGGAGACAGTCTGGAGGGGGCTTTCACGACAACGCCGCCGCATGGGGCCTCGCCTCCCCCTCTGCTCTACCAGGTGATGACAGCTGGAGAATCAGATGGCACTCGCGATTAGGGACGCCAGGGAGGTCAAATGAGGGTGGTCTCCTGGTCTCAAGCAGCCCAAGTGGAACGGAACTCTTTGCAGATGGGAGAATGAGTGCTTTACTTAATGTCAACCTGCCCCGGGCGCCCTGTGCTGATGACTGTTCCGCAGGGAAGTTTGGCTTTCTGTGGGGCTCTGAGTGACCTTAAAGAAGAGTTATCCTCAGGGATGGAGGGAGGAGAGTGGGGGATGAGGATTAGGCGCGGCAGCAATTAGTGATGTGACCCGGCTGCCCTCCTTCCTCAGCCCTGGGGAGCTCTTCCCTCTGTACTCTGAGGCATGGGTTGTGCCCATCCCACGCAGGGTAGGGGGTGTGCGGTGCTGCCCGCGTCTCTGGGGATGCCCGAGGGGTCAGTGCTATGTGCTGGGTCAGCGCCCCTGTGACTCTGCAGGCCCCCGGCTCCTCAGCACGTGGCAGACCCCTGTGCCTGCGGCCATCCCTCTTCCACGCTGCCTGGGCTCAAGCTGGACACTGCCTTCCCCCTCCGTCATCCCAGGGCACCACTGACAGGCTGTCACGTGCAGCAGATGATCAATGAAGATTTGGGGGACCACTGTGAGCCCTGGGGAAGTTACCTCACGGTACAGCCCACAGAACAACTTCAAAGATGACCCCGGACATCCCGGCCCTAAGTTCTTAGCCCCCGTCAACGCCTTTCTCGCCGGCAGGCCTCCTGCCCACTGCTCCCCGGGCCACCAGGACGCCATGCCAGTGCACTTCTGCTGGACCCCAGAGATGAATTCAACCATGCCCCTAGAAGGGAGACACGGCTGTAGTAAAGTTTTATTTGATTAGCAAGCAGTTTTTCCATAGTGATAATTATTTATTCATGATGAGGCTTCTTGCTGCAGAGATGGGGCGTCAGTGCCGAGGTGAGGAAGACCCAAAGGAAACGCGAGGAATGGGGGGCGTGGAGTCTCCCGCGAGAGCAGAGCTTGGTGCAGGCCCAAGGGCATGGCTCACCGTGGTGGCTCCTGTCCCGTCCCCCACACGGTCAATCCCGAGGGCACAGGAGGTGGTGGGTGACCGTAGGCTGAGCTTTCCACTAGCGGGCATGGCTGCAGCTCTAGCCAGGGCCACCCTCTTAGACCCTCAGGTCTTTGGCAGAGGACGGGGTCCTGAGGGGACTGTAAGTGCCATTGCTCATTGCAGACCCAGCGCACATCAGACACGGCCTGGGGAGGGGCTGGTGCACAGTGCTGCTTGCTGAGGACAGACTCCTCACGCTTTCCTGCTGACTTCTTGCCAACTGACTGGCAAACATCGAATGTTCTGGGTAACTGTCAAATTTGTGGTTCAGAAATGAATAAAACGCAGAAAGGCTGCAAGTGACTTTGGCGAAGAGGCAGCTCCTTTAACTAAAAGGCTTAGCAAGTTGGAAGTAACTGATGCCAACAGGACAGACACTTCTCTCACCGCACGACATCTCCTTGGCTCTAGACCCTGGACTAGCCCCCACCCCTGGCAGCCTGGACGTGGTGCTGGGGGCGGGGGTTCCTGCCCTGCCATCTCACTCTGTGCGGAGGAGACTCTGGCTGTGTGGGTGGTTAGCACAACCCCAGATCCCTGTCTTGACTTTATACCTCAACCAAGGGCAGAATCATTTTCAGTTAGAATATTTTTCTCCCTTGTTCAAGACCAGCTTGGGCAACATAGTGAGACCTCACCTCTATAAAAAAATAAAAATTAGCCAGGCATGGTGGCACATGCCTGTAGTCCCAGCTACTCAGGAGGCTGAGGCAGGAGGATCACTTGAGCCCAGGAGTTTGCGGTTGCTGTGAGCTATGATACACCACTGCATTCCAGCCTGGGCAACAGAGCAAGACCCTAGAGCATCACCTAGAATCACAGAAAGTTGTTCACCCTCTACAGTTTTCTACAATCTGAATTTTGCCGATTTCATTCTTATGATGTGGCTTCACATGAGGGTGGCCAACAGACCCAATTTAGTCATCGCTAAAACCAAGAAAGTCCTAAGCAAACCAGAATGGTAGGTCACTCTACAGTTTTCTCTGTCACTTATATTTCTTATAAGTTGAATGTTAAATCTAGAGCCTTTATCACACTCAGTTTTAATTTTTTGGCAAGATTATTCTCAAACGTTTGCACCCCCGTGAAAATTTTGAAATAATAAAAAAAAATTATTCCTTAGTTGATAGTGTGTGATTCTAACAGAAGACATTAAAATAGCTGGTTGTCTCTCTTTTTGTGATATTAGCAGCTACTAACAACCATTGCTTAAATCTATTAATTTATTAGGAGTTGAAAAATAGTAATGTTTTATTTCTATCTTCCCTTTTCATTTGTTAGCTGGAATTCTTTTCTAGTAAGAAACTAACTCTCAGCAACTACGTGGTTACCCAGAGGTATGGTTCATGGAGTAAAGGCAATATAAACATGTGATTCTTTCCCTTTATTTACCAAATTTTCAAAGTATGGTTCCCTGACATCCCCCAAAAGTGAAGAATGAGTTTCCTCGAGCAGCACTGTAAACTCATGGATTGGAAAAACTAACGTGTTTCAGTCCTTTATAGTTATTGTCCTTGTTAATGCTCACATGCTTCCATATTTGGCCAGTGGGAGCTTATAATCAGGTTGGTTCCTGAGTTATTTTGACATGAACCTAGTAGTCTTTTTTGTTTTAAAACAGCTTTATTGAGATATAATTGCCAAAGAATTGCACATATTTAACGAGTATAATTTGATGAGTTTGGACACATGCGAACACCTGAGATACCATCACCACACTCAAGGTATAGATCTAACACCTCCCAAAGTTTCCTCATGTCTCTTTCGGTGGCTAAGATTACTTAACATGATATCTTGGTAGCTTCCTTGTTTTATGATAGGACAGGATGTTCCAAAGCAAATCATTTTGTACATTCCTTGTCCTGGTCTTGGAAATAGCCATTTCTCCAAAGAGTCCTCGTTCTTTTTATGGGAAATCTATTTATAGACAGGAGTTCTCATTACTACTAGAATGGCCTGGGTCCTTTCAGCAGTGATTGCTAGGGAATATGTTCTACTTTTAAGAGATTAAATGTATACTGTGTCCATGATGATATTACTAATTCAAATTCAGAACTAGTGTTTCAATATAACTTCATTGATCTTATGTCTTTATCTCCCTTTCCCCCACTGAAAATCCTGGCTGTGAGTGGTACCAACATCCTTGCTCATTTGCTTTATCCCGCAACACACACACATGCAGCAGCCTTAGAATAACAACACGGACCACTGCAGCGAACAATATGATTGCTGGAAACAGTTTGTGATATTTTCGAAGTTCTTTTTATCCTTAGAGTATATCCCGCTAGGGATATATAGTCAGATTACTGTGTTTAAGTTTTGGGATAATTCCTTCTTCGATGGTTATATTACATAGTTATGGTTCTTTTGTGTAATTTCCTTTTTCATTTTTAGGGCTTGCTTTTCCAGTTTAATTCTAAAGCTGAATCTACAAAGCAAGGTATATTCAAAGAAGTCTAACTTCAATCCTTCTTCTCATATAGTCTATTCCTTTCCTCCCTCGTAGATAACCATTTTTTTTCATCCTTCCACTGTTTTTTAAAATAAGCAAATGAGCCAGGCATAGCGGTGTTGCCCGTAGTGCCAGCTACTTGGGAGGCTGAGGCAAGAGGATTGCTTGAGCCCAGGAGTTCAAATCCAGTCTGGGCAACACAGTGGGACACCCTCTCTATAAAAAATAAAAAAAATAAGCAAATGTATGTTTGTATGTATCTACTTTCCCTACGTGTTTTTTTAGATGAATGAAAGCATCACACACATTTTCTTCTTCTTTGCTTTTCGTTCACCTGTTACCTGGAGCGTGGTCCGCATCGGTGGAAGAGCAGGTCCTCCTTCGTTTTCGCAGCCACGCAGCATTCAGCCTGTGGATTCGACCAGCCCCCTATTGACAGTCACTGGTTTTTAGTTCTTTGTTGTTATTACAAGACTGTGGTACAATAAATAGCCGTGTGCATAAATCTTTTCCTCTTTCTCCGAGTATACCTTTGGGATAAATTCCCAGCTCTGTCGAGTCCAAGGCTGACACATATGTAATTTTGTAAGATATTGCTAACTTTCCCCTTGGCAATGTGGGAGTACTTCTTTCTCTCACCTTGCCAACAGAGCATGCTGTCACACTTTTGGATTTTTGCCCAGTTTGATAGGTGAGAAATGGTATTTCAGTGTCTTTTTACTTTGTATGCTTCCGTCCCAGGTTGAATTCCCTGGGAGCCGACGCTGACGCCGAGACTGGAGGGAGGACAGCGGGAGGGACGAGTTGGGCTGTGATGAGATCTCGGTGAAGAGTCCAGCGGTGCCCTCCGGGATGGCGGGAGCAGGCAAGGCCCTTCAGAGATGCTGCGCTGGGAATGATGGGCTGGCCGTTCTGTCCCCACTCGAATCTGTCACTGGATGTGGGCTGCTCCGGGAGGAGGTGTGAGGAGGTTTTCTTCTGCCAACGAAAACCCACGGGAGGGCTGGCGACCGAGGGCCGTCCTTCCTCTGGTGGCGCTTGCTGTGGGTGGGGGAATTAAGTCTTTCCTTTTTGGAGGACAGTCTGGGCGGCACATCATAGCATCCCCTCTTAGCTCTTAATTTATCTACAAGATCTACTTTAATGATTTTGTTTTTTAGGTTTTCTACAGGCCTCCTTATTTCTATCTATCCATCTATCTGGTTGATCTGTCTTGGATTGAGATAGGTTTGTTAAATATTCTTGTTTTTTGAAAAAACGTTTGTATATCTCTACTGTCATCTCCTACAGTTTCCGCTTTCCGAAAGCTGTTGCTCACTCAGTGCGCACACGAGCAGCATTCACGTCACATCTTCGCCGTGATCTGCAGCCTTGGGACCCGCACAGCCTGCGTCTCTGCCTCACGTCATGCTCTTTGCTGAACCCTACCTTGCTGGGCATCAGAAGAGTAACTCACGATTTCTCTTCAGTTTTTATTTGCCTATTATATCTTTCAGTTATGTTTATAGTTTTCTGTCCCTTTATTTTTTCCTTTCTGAGTCTCTTTGTGTTAGGAGTGTCTCTGATATATAGTGTAATATTAGATTTTTGCCTTTTTGGCCAATATGCTTATCTTTTTCTTTCAGTGGCTGAGTTAAGCACAATCACATTTATTGGCATGATCTGTGTGTGACCTCAGTTCTGCACGTTGTTTTCTCATACATATCGTCATATTCATGGATCTATGTCTGTCTGTATATCAATGGCATCAATTTTATTAGATCTCTTTTGGTATTTAGAAAGGTTTGAAATTTTAGTCTAATGAGTACCTTTATTCTAATACCTTTACATGACACTTTTAGTTCCCTAGTTTTGGCGATTTTTCCATTGGTTCCCTGCTTTGAGCCATATTACAGGCAGGCAGTCAGTTCTCCCCCAGCAAATCGTCTGAAGTAATACTCTTTGCCCTTTTGTGTCTACCTGTAAGGCAATTAGCGAGCTTTTGTGCTCTTTCCTCATTCTTTCCTCGTTATTTCCCTCTGCTGTTTTTGATAGTCGTAGTCTACCTACAGGGTCAGAACACAGCCATCGCCTGCGTGCTCTCTCTTACAACGATCGCCCCGTCTGCGCCGAGCTCTCCGCCGGCCCCTGAACGGACAACTCTGCAGGCGTTTGAGCCGCTCCGAGCTCGTGTCCAGTGGCTTCGTCAGCAAGTCCTCGAACGTTTGCAGAGCACAGCTAACATCTGTGTGGCCTTTCCACGTTTTCTTTCCTCAAGTACCTGAAATATTTCACTCCATTGTGTTCTGGCATAAAGTGTGGCCGCCGAAAAGTCTAAACGCAGCCGAATCGTCTTTCCTTCACTTCCTTCCAAAACGGGCTGGATCTGTTTAACCAGATGTCCAACGATTTTTTTTTTCGTTTTTAAAGTGCAGTAGTTCTACTAGCGTATGTCTCAGTGTTAGCTGTCCTGGGATGACTTTCTTAGTTGTACAGTATGCCACTTAAGTATTTTCATTTTGGGAAAATTTTTCTAAATTTTAGTTTATAGGATTATTCTGTTTTATGGTTTTCGTTTTCTTCTTGGGAATTCTTGTTACATGAATATTTGATCTTCTTAGTCTACCTCTGTTACTTTCTCTTGAATTCTTTTCATTGCCTTATTGATAACTTTTGATTAAAACTTTTCCCTTTTTCATCCTTTATTTCATTTAAGTCATTGCCCATTACGTTTATTTGCACGCTCATCTCTTCTAGTTTAGTCTTCATTCTAAAATAATTTTTACTTCACGTCTGATTCTTCCCTCTCTTTTCATTCCATCCTTTTCTTCAATCATCTCATTTTGGAGCTTTTCCACTTTTTTTTTTTTTTAGAGACAGATTTTGCTCTGTTGCCCAGCCTCGAACTCCAGAGCTTGAATGATCCTCCCAGCTCAGCCTCCCGAGTAGCTAGGACTACAGGTGTGTGACACCACGCCTGGCTAATTTTTTTATTTTTTGTAGAGACAAGGGTCTCACTGTGTTGCTCAGGCTGGTCTCAAAATCTTGGGTTTAGACAATCCTCCTGCCTCAGCTTTCCAAAGTGCTGGGATTACAGACATGAGCTACCATGCCTGGCTAATTAAAAAAAATTTTTTTTTTGGTCAGGCGCGGTGGCTCACACCTGTAGTCCCAGCCACTAGGGAGGCTGAGGCAGGAGGATCGCTGGAGCCCAGGAGCTTCAAGTTGCAGTGAGCTAGGCTGATGCCACTCACTCTAGCAAGGACAACAGAGTGAGACTCTGTCTCAAAAAAAACGTAAAATGAATTTTCTGTACTTTTAGGGAAGAAGGTTGGACCAGGATAGCTTTTTTGAACTTTATGACTTTCGAGCCTTGTTTCTATTCTTTCACAAGGGTTCGAAAGGTCCAGCCTCTCTCTTTCTGAGAGCTGTCTCCTCTGACCCCCTACCCCACTTTTAACTGCGCCTTGTCTTCCCTTTTCTCCCACTGGCTCTGCGAGGACACGCCAGAGTCTTCTCCCAGCAGCTGTGCCTTGGTGCTGGTTTCCACGCAGAAGGGAGCTCTGGCCGTCGGTTCAGAGAGTTCCCAGGGCCGGGAACTGTCCAGCGCAGTTCCATCTTACTGAGCTTTCTTTGTTCTCACCTGTGACTTGGGGCCTGCAAGACCCTCCCCAGCTGTGGCCGCTGGGCTGCAGCCTGCGGAGCGTCGGACGAGGCCAGTGGGCTGTGTTGTTGGAATTCTCGAGCCCACAGAGGTCCAACTCTTTTCCTTCTCTTCCTCCTGCACACGCGCTTGTGCCCTGCTGCTCTCGTAGCTGTCAGTGGTTTGCCCCTGTGCGTTCGTGTTTTGCGTTTGTGTGGATACCTTGTCACCTGGATTTGTTGTCGATATTATCCATGGATTTTGGTTTTGCTGTTGTAGCTCTGTCCTCTGTTTATGTGGAGATTTGGTGACGGTAAACAAACAAGCAACTGTGGGCCATTCACGTCCATATCCTGTCCTGTTTATTAACCGACATTATTAAGAAATTTTAAGTGCAAGTATGTCCGTGCTGGTGGTCAGGAAATGCTAGTCACCCGCGGTACCAATGTGTCGGAAATGTCCTATTCAGGGCAATGTGCCCAAAGGACACAGAGTGAGCCAACATGATAAGGGTTTAGGGGTTGTGGTAAGTTTCCTAGGGCTGCTGTGACAAAGCACCACAAACTGGGTGGTTTAAAACAGCAGAGATTTACTCTCTCGCAGTTCTGGAGGCCGGAAGTCGAAGGTGTTGACAGGCCGTGTTCCCTCTGAAGGTTCCGGGGAACAATCCCTCTTGCTTCTCCCGGTTTCTGGAGGTCGCCAGCAATCTTTGGCAGCTTAACTTAATCACATCCGCAAAGACCCCACTTCTAAATAAAGTCACGTTCACAGGTACCAGGTGGACGTAGCCTTTGGGGAACATTATTCAACACAGCACAAGGGCTTTGCACAGGCCGGGCTGAGCTGGGTGCAGAGAGAGCCCAATTCTCTGCCACGCCTCGGGAGGCCCACACACCTGGACGGCTCTGTCCAAGGGAAGCCCCGGTGGATCCAGGCTGTGGTCAGGGAAAGAGGGGCTATTCTGCAACCCCCATTCTGACCCCTGAATCCTGTAAATGAGTTTCTTTTTAAAAGCCTGAAACCCTCATGCAGGCTGAGAAGGAAACGAGTCAGAATCGTTGCCAAGAGCTATAAATCTTCTGTCTGTCTGGGGCCATTATTCCGTTGCCTACAGGCATGCACTCCGTGGCTCCGAGGAAATCAGGCACATTCCTCAGTGCAGGTGGATGCCCTGGTTATTTAATTAATTGGATGCACATAGTTCAGGGTTCTAGCTCTTGCATGGGGGATTTGCTAAATTCTCAGTAGTCTAGAAATATCCCAAGGAACTTTTCTGACTTATAAATAGAGGTGTTGTAATCATGCATATCATCCTTGCTTTAGCACCGAGCCTAACTCTCATCAGTGTATTTTAACAACAGCAACCGCAGCTCCACTCCAATTTACCCTTTCCGGAGAGTGTTGTGTTCATATGTCTTCCGAACACGTGCAGCTGCTTCACAGTGATGAGAGAAGTCTCTTAGCTACTGGCATGTTGTTGTGCGTGATTAACGTGCTTTATGTATCGTGTTTAGAGGATCTGAGAAGCTTTTTCCGTAACTTTAGCTCTATTGGAAATCCTGTGTTGAAGTTCTGATGTTTGAGAGCCGGGGCAGCCCGGTAGGACAGAGTTAGCTGCTTATTCTCCGAGCATCACACGGACCCAGTCTATTCCACACCGTCCTCCACTGTTCTCAGCCATCTTCTGTTCGCTCTCCACTGACATCATGCCGCCTCCACCCACCTCACCAGCCATCCTTTCAATTCCGCATTATCCACCAGTCACCCTTCAACCTCGGGCCATGGTCTCTAGCCATCTGAGGCCAGGTCCCTTTTGGCTTCCTTTTACTCTTACGTGGGGCATCTCCTTGGGACTCCAAAGAACCATGCTTTGGATCATTTGGGTGTTTGCACCTGCCACTGCATGCATCTTTCTATTTCTGTGTAGCTTTTCATCTGTTCTTCTCTCCTCTCTGCTTCCATCTTACTGGTCTGCTCTTTGATGTGTCCTCTTCCTCTGGTAACCAGATCTGTCTACTCCACTTTCCTTCTATTTCTTTCTCTAACAAGGGCTTCAGGCAGGACTGACTTGCAGACAATAGAAGCAACTCTAGCTATTTAGATCAGGAAGGGATTCAATACAGAGAATTAGATGCCCGTAAAATTGTTGCCAAGATTGGAAGATTCTTTTCCAGGCCCAACTCGCAGAACACCACCAAAGAACTGGCCCAACAGGGGAACAGTTATGTCTTCCACAGCCAGGAAGCTGATGCTAGAATCACCCACTTGAGCTGCAATCCAGGATTAGGGAGCGTTGCTATGCCTGTTTCTCCCCAAACACTGACCCTTCGTTACAATCTGGGGGTGAAGAAGTTGTCGCCACGATCCTTGGTGGAAGATGGATGCCTCCCACAATACTGCCTCTCTTCTTATTTGGCTTGGCTTTGAAATCGAGTCTACGGGAGCACGCTTTTCATGGAAGCAGGGATGGCCTGAAGTGGGGAGCAGCGGGAAATATCTGGCCAGAGACTCAGACTTGGAAGGGACACAGTTGGATGGTTGGCGGTGGAGGGACCTGAAGAAATGGGATGTGGGTGAACCCTGAGCACATGAGGGTGTTTGCGTCCCACGTGAGTGGTTACTTCTGGAAAGGCTCTCAGCGATCAGGTGCACAGCACGACCATTCTGTGGGCACTGGTCAGCCGCCCCAGCAATTCTCCACGGGCCCATGTCCAAAACGTCAGGGGTGGCAGGAGAGAGGCTACACGTGAGCTCAACGACAGGAATTGCTCCTCACGAAGCCTCACCTGCGTCCTGCTAGCCCAGCGGCTGAGACCAGTGGCTTGTTCTTCCCGGCGTAGCCTCTTATTCTGAGCATGGATTTGCCTTCACTGCCCGGCCATGAACTTTTTAACAAATGTCTTCTTCACCACGACAGTATCACACCCAAAATTACTTCTAGCTGAGGAAGTGATTTTACGTCAAAAAAGTGGGACACGGGACTGCCATTCACAAGATTCCGTTGTCTCGCAGTGTGGTCATCGCCCTGTGGGGGCTGGGGGACACCCGGGCTCTGCTTTGCTCTCCTCTTCCCCTTGTTCTCACCCCACTTCTGCTCCTTCCATCCTACCCCTCTTCTCTCCCCCTGACACATTCTTTCCTTTCCAGCTGCCCTGTGAATCCTGTCCCACTGGGGACAACTTCAAGGTGAACTCCTCTCTTCCCCTCACCCTCTCTCCCCACGCGAACTGAGGCCTTGTTCTCTGTCTCCCGAACACGTTATTATTAGTCAAGACACCTTGTGTTGCGACTTGCAGAAACCCAACTCCAACTAGCTTATGCAAAAATGGTATCTGTTGGCTGCCATGGCAGAAGAGTCCAGGGCCTTACTGGTTTTAGATTTGGCTGGATTTAGGTGCTCATCCAATGCCCACTGGGTTCTGTCTCTCTCTAACGTGGGCTCTGCTTTATATTGTTTGCTCCATTCTTCGGCAATCTCTCCTCGCCTCTCCTCTGGCTTTAAGATGTGGCGTCCTGTATTGGATTCTGAAACAGAAAAAAAATTAATGGAAAAGCTGGTGAAATTTGAATAGTCTACAGTTTAACTAATAGTATTCCACCAATATTGATTTCTTAATTTTGACAAGCGTACCATGGTAGTTTAAGATGTTACCATTAGAGCAAGCTGGGTGAAGGGCACATGGAACTCACTGCACTATTTTTGTAACTTTTTTGTAAATCTGAAATTATTCCAAAATAGAAGTTTATTTAAAAATACATCTTTGAGTAAAAGACGAGTCACAGAATGGAAGAAGGTACTTGCAGTGCCTACAACCTGCAAAAGATTCATATTCAGCATATACAAAGAATTCTTACAAATCAATAAGAAAAAGCAGACAAACCAAAAGAAAAATGGTAAAAGAGCAGAACAAGCACATTGCAAAAGAGGAAAGCCGAATGGCCAATAAACATATGAAAATGTGCTTTGTCTCATTAGGGAAATGCAAATGAATTATTTTAAAAATATTGTCTTCTTCTTCTTTTTCTTCCTCTTCCTCCTCCTTCCACTCCGATTATGTGTCAGTTGGAGCTCTTTTACCTTCTTCATGTCTACTGTTTTCTCCCTGTATTTGTTTCCCTTTTATTTTACTTGTCTTTCTAACTTATGTCCCTTTCTGTATTCTGTAATGCTCCCCTGTGCTGCTTTCAGTTTTGTCTTCATTGCTGCGATGTTTTTTTTTATTCTACTTTTTCCTGGATTTTGCTAGCTTGCTTTTCATATCCTTCTGTTTTCTCACCATCTCTTTCTTGAGCCATTGCTTCATTAAGTTTAAAAAATTCATGACAAAATATTTGGATATAATTTTCATCTGTTCATTGCAACACATTTTTGACAAGTGTTTTTCATCTGCCACTTTTTCTCTTTTTTATGCTATAATATAATGCTTTTGTGTAGATTTTGTGTAGATCTGAATATTATCCTTCTTTGAAACCGGCAAATTTTTCTTGGACCAGATATTTGCAGGAGGCTCATGAGAGTCAGGGACCAGGGCTGGGAAAAGAAAAGAACTTTTATCTGAGGAATTTGAGTTCTTTTAAATGATTAGGCCCAGAGAGACATTCAAACAAGGCAGCAATCACATCCTACGCTGGCCTTCAAGCTATGTATTCATTTCTGGAAACTGCTTGCTATTGCCATAAGTAGCTATAATTTAACCTTATAATGCCGCACCAGCCACGGTAACCCACACCCTATAGCTTGACAATGTGTAGCCAATCACTAATCAGTGTTGTTTCCATAAACCAATAAGAATTCCTGAAAAACAACTTTGTATCAGCCCACCCATCCCCCTTTTTGCCTTTAAAAACCTGCTTATAACAACGGTGGAACAGAGCTCATATATAAGGTTCCTTGGCTCCGAACCTTCTAGGTAGCTGTCCTCACTTTGGCTCAAGTAAACTCTTAAATTATAGCTTGTGCCTCAGTCTCTTCCTTTTAGGTTGAGAGCGCCATTCCAGGCTAGCGAAAATTAACCTTATTATAAGCCATTAAAACCCCCAAATGTTTAACTTGTACTTTTCCCCCTCCGCGGCAGTAGGAAGGTGCGGAGCTGCTCACAGTGCCGAGTCTGTCTCCCTCTGTGGCCGTGGAGTGCGTATTACTTTAGTACTTGCAGTAACAAATACTGGAAACTTAAAACAATACATATTTGGCTTAAAATAACACAAATTTATATTTTTCAGTTCCGGAGGTCTGGAACGGGTCCTACTGGGGTAAAATCAAGGTGTTTGAGCGCTGTGTTCCTGCTGGAGGCTCGAGGGGAGAATCCATTTCCCTGTCTTTTTTGGCCGCGCGAGGCCGCCTGCATTCCTTAGCTGGCGGCCCCTTCTACCTTCAGACCCGGAGGCACAGCACCTTCAGCCTCTCTCGCTGCCGTTCCTGCCTCTCCTGAGGACACTTGTGATCACATCGGGCCCACCTGGAAAATCAGAGTAATATCAGCATCTCAAGATCCATAATTTAATCACAACTGCAAAGTCTCTTTTGCCATAGGTTTTGGGGATTAGGTGAGGCCATCTTGTGGGGACCATTACTCTGCCCACCACAGGGGGTCTGGGCTTGGATTCTCCAGACAGTGGCTCAGAGACCACAGGTGCCCTGGGGGTGATGCCTGTGGGAGGGAGAGGCAGGACAGGACTGGGCAGAGGGAGACGCTGAGCTGGGACGTAGCCGGACAGCCTGGCTTGCCCATGGGAGGTGCAGGGCTGAAGCGGACAGAAGAGTTGTCCTGGGTTGGGCTGAAATGATGGACTTTTTCTATGCTTTCGCTTCCACCCATTGTTGGATGTGGGCTGTACCCAGTTGGGGCGACTTGGGTGAGGCAGCTCTCTTCAGCTGCAGAAATCACGGAGGGGTTGAGAGCTGAAGGCTGTCCCTGACAGGCACCCACAGAGAGCGGACAGGGCCTTCCTGCAAGGGGGTTGGTGCTGCATCTTCACATGGCCCTGCCCAGGCACAGACCGCTTCCTGCAAAGACGGCTCGTCTGTGTGATGGCTCCTTTATCACGCCGCTGCTCTTGGAGTCAGACCTGATTTAGCCAAGCTCGCCCTGCAGGCTGGCGGTCCGTTTCCACTGTCACAAATGAGGAGTTCCAGGTTTCCAGTTAGGCCGTGCCCTCCTCTTTCTGAGCCTGCCAGGCCGAGGTCCTATCCTCTCCATTCCACGTGCTCAGTCTTCACTTTGGAGAGTATCTGGTCACCTAGTTCTAGAGACTTCCGTCCACTGGTCCTATTTCTTCTTTCAGCAGCCCCACAAGTCCAGCCCCGACCATGACTCGAATATGTTAGGCAGACACTTGTTCCCGTCAGCCTCTTCTCCAGGCAAAGTAGCCCTTGTTACTTCAACCACTGCTTGTAGCATGTAATTTTGAGATGCTGACAAGAGACGGCATGACAGCCCTCGCCAGTGGCCTGATGTTGCTGGCCTTGTTAGTCTGCAGAGCTTAACCCTTGGTCACCCCTGTGGGGCGGAGATGGGGGCCCCTCAGGAAAGCCTGATCACTAGAATCAACGCAAATGGAAGGAGACAGGGCGCCTGCTGGGCCCAGCACGAACCACAGAGAGCGCACTGACAAAGCGAAGGTGAGGACGTGACAAGAGGGAAGGGAATTTGGGGGTGGAGGCGCCACAACTCGGGGAGTCTGAGAGATGGAAGCTGACAGGTCTGTGCAGTGCAGTCCGGGGGACGTTGAATCTGAGTGACGGGAGCAGCCAGGCCACCGGAGCGCAGGTCTCTCGGGCAGGAGAGTCAGCAGGTCCCATCGTGGCTTGGGGGAAACGCCTCTCCAATGTTACTGTAGTAACCTCCCCTGGATCCGATTCCGTGTTCACCAAGCAGTGCTTACTTTAATAATTTTACTTCCCAGTTTCCTGATCCTGCTGGGAAACATAATTCCAGTGGCTGGAATGGGGATGGATACATTGGGCTTTGGTCCATACAGCAGGCTACCGTAAGTGGGGGAGTATCAACCATGTGCTGCTAGAATAATCGCCCATGGGTGCTGCGCACTATCGACGGTTGCCACCCCTAACTATCTGCCATTCCTCCTGATTAATAGGAGCCCATGTGCCAGCTAAAAATGCTCTTATCCCCAGACTGCCTTGCAGCGGAGAGCAGCCCCCTGCCACAGTTCTGGCCAATGCAATATAGGTGGAAATCCATGGGGAGTGTGTCCTTTTTCAGGATCACAAAGGTTAATCCTTGCTAGAGAGAGTGTTTTTGCCATTCCCCCTTCTTTCTACCTAGAACGTGGATGTGAGGCCTCGAAGTGCAGCAGCCATTCTGTGACAACGAGGACAAAAGTCATACCCAAGGATATCAGAGCAAGAAGAGAGAGGGGTCTGGCTCCTTGACGACATCCATGAGCAACTGCCCCAGCCCTGAACTGCCTTCCTCTGGGCAATGTAGAAAATAAGCCCCTGTCTGTTTAAGCCAGAGTTGGCAGTGCCCTCACGTACTTGCAGGAGAAGGTATTCTTCACTGATGTAGGTACTAAGTGAAGTTTCTGAGCTGGCAAAGCTGAGAACAGGACCCTAGAGTATAGTTGATCTGCAAGGTAATGTATCTATGAGGCTCTTTGGTGGTCATCCCTAGAGATACGTCTCAGAGCTATTCTGATCATAAGTATAACTCATATACTTTGTGACAATTTGGATGAAACAATACATTTTAAAGAGTAAAGAAAAAATATCACCCTTAAGCCCACCACACAGATAACCATTGTTTGTACAGTAGCGAATGTCCTCAGAGATATCTGTGGGTCTATACATAATACTTCTTTTTACATAAATGGGATTTCATTTTGAAACTTGTTATTCATTTGACAATTTTTTTTGAGAGGGGTTGTTGCTCTGTCGCCTGGGTTAGAGTGCAGTGGCATCATCATAGCTCACTGCAACCTCAAACTCAAACTTCGAGTGATCCTCCTGCCTCGGCCTCCCAAGTAGCTGGGATTATAGGCAAGCAAGTGCCACCATGCCTGGCTAATTCATGTGACAATTTGTTGTGAACCTCTTTCTGGGGATGTTTTTGTCAAGAAAAGCCATTCTAACTATTGTCTGATTTAACATATATCTACATTATTAATTTTAGTATTCTATCATTTAAACACTATTATTTAATCTGTGTTACTATACTTTAGTTAACCACTCCTTGACTGGTATCTAATCCTGGCATGATGTGAGGGAAGCTGTGCACGGTCTGGGGCGAAGGTCTTTGAGACTTTTCTGATGATCTCCTAAAGGACGGTCCCTGGACGTGACCTTGCCAGCGTGGGGGCATGCGAGCGTCCGTCTCGCTCGCACCTCAGGCTGCCCTGCTTCCCGCCGTGTGGTCCCTGCCCCTCGCACGGTGGGACCTTTCTGGGGACAGTCCTGGCTCTCCGCCTTGTCCTTCCACGTGTCTACGCCGTCTAGTTGCCGATGACGCGGCGCAGCGGCCGCTCACTCACCAGCATGTGCCACTGCAGCTGTCCCAGTTCCCATCCCATTTCCAGTCCCGCCTGCGTGGGGCCGCTCTCGGGGGCGCTTTCCTTCTTCATAGACCCAAATCAGGCCCAATCTGGGCTCTGTTTATAGGGCAGTCTGCAAAAGTTTCCGCTTTCTAAGAGAAACAATAGTCAGAATGGACTTTCTTAACAAAATGCTTCTCTTTTCCAATAGAAAGTACATTAGGCGGTCCTCAGACATCACCTTCAGCGCACTCAGCCTCTCTGTGGACAAGCGCTGTCTCTCTCTCTCTCTCTCCCCCCAGCCCCCTTGTGCAGCTAACTCGATCTTTCCTGTACCCAGAACGCCCGTCCTCCTCCTCATCCCAGGGGAGGCGGACAAAAAGAGGTTCGTTGACGGGGGCTCCAGATGAAACCAGTCACTGCCTTTCCCTACCCAGGTGAGCCACACCCTTCTTTCTGCCCAGGCTGACTGACAGCGATGAGCATGGGTGTCGACGTCCCTGTCCTCATTAGGGAATTGCAAAGCTGGCTTCCCCTGTTCTCTATCAGAGCTATTGCAAAGGAGCTGGCGTGCAGTTTCCTAATGAAACAATGTAAGACGTAAGACTAAAGAACATTCTGTGCCCTGTTCTATTCGCTTGTTATAAATTACATTAAGTATCTTGAGGGACCAGGACATCCTAGGCCTTGGGGTACCAATCTCTCAGTGATGGTTTTCAAAACCCATAAATTCATAAGTGGAAGAAGCACTGTAATTAGCAAATGGCCAAGGGCCATCCCCCAACCTGCCACTTCTGCAGGATGGTCCAAATGTTCCTGTCCCTTCTTCCTTTTCTCTTGGATAAGAGGGCAGGGGGACCAGATTCTAAATCTTTCCATGTCCTCCATGACACTTGTCCTTGTGGAAATATTAATTACTGCGTTTCTCTGAGTAATAAAGAAGCTCCCCCCACGAGTGCCACCTGACTGGGGAGAAGTCTGCCCTGGCCTCCCTTCCTGGCTGTCACCGGATTTCCCAGCAAGAAATCTGTACACAGCACTCTCCCCTTCTTACACCTACGATCTCATCTGCAGTCTGGCTTAGCCTCTGTACTCACCTGAAAAGACACCATTTACAGCCTTTGTTGACCTAGAATCTGTGAATTTAATGCCTTTTTCATTTGTGCCCATTTGACTTTTTCTGCTGCCCTGCCCCAGCTCCGCACACGCAGTCAGCGCCCACTCTCATGACTTCTGTTTCTTCTCCTCTCTGCACTGACCGCGCTTTCTAGATTTCTCCTTCTGCAAACCATTGATATTCCCCCAAGCTCTAATCTTGAGCTCTTTGCTGTCTAAATCTCATGTGATGATCTCAGTCACTTGCATAACTTTCTCCTTTTTAAAGGTCAAACATTATTCCGTTGTGTATATGAACCACAGTTTCTTTGTCCATTTGTCGACTGATAGACGGCAACTAAGTTGTTTCTGTATCTTGTCTACTGTGAGTAGCTGCAATGAACATGGGCTTGCAGATAACTTTACAAGACGATAATTTTACTTCCTTTGTGTCTATACCAGTAGTAATAGTTGTATTTTTTTTTTTTTTTTTTTGAGACAAGGTCTCTCTCTGTCTCAGGCTGGAGTGCAGTGGTGTCGTCATAGCTCACTACAACCTCCAACTCCTGTGCTCAGGCAATCCTGCTTCAGCCTCCCACATAGCTGGGACTACAGGCATGTGCCACCATGCCCAGATAACTTTTTAATTTTTTTGCAGAGATGGGTTCTCACTATTGCCCGGGCTGGTCTTGGACTCCTGGTCTCGAGTGATACTTCCACCTTGGCTTCCCAAAGTGCTAGGATTGCAGACATGAGCCCACCTGGCTGATAATTCTATTTTTAATATTTAGAGGAACTTCATACTGTTTACCATATGGCTGCACCAATCTGTATTCCACCAACAGCGCACAAGGGCTTCCTTTTCTCCACACCCTTGCCAACACTTATTACCTCATCTTTTTGGTAACAGCCATTCTAATGGGAGTGAGGTGATAGCTCATCGTGGTTTTGATTTGCATTTCCCTGATGATTGGTGATGTTCAGCACTTTTTCATATACCTGTTGGTCATTTTTTGTCTTCTTTGTATAAATGTCTATTCAGGTCCTGAGCCCATTTTTAAAATCGGGGTATTTATTGTTTATCCTATTGAGTTGTATGAATTCTTTATAAATTCTGGATTTTAACTCCTTATCAGATATACCGTTTGCAAATATTTTTTCCCAGTCTGTAGGTTGCCTTTTTATTTTTTTGATTTTTCCTTTGCTGTGCAGAAGCTTTTTAGTTTGATGGAGTCTCATTTATTTGTTTTTGCTTTTGTAGCCTGAGCTTTTGGTGTGATAACCAGAAAATCATTGCCAAGGCCAATGTCAAGGAGCTTTTCTCCTCTGTTTTCTTCTAGGAGTTTTGTGGTCTCAGGTTTTACATTTAGAACTTTTATCCATTTTGAGTTGATTTTTGTGTATGATGTAAAATAAGCGTCCATTTTCATTCTTTTCCATGTGAAAATCCAATTTTGAATAGAAATTCTTAGTTTTGATATAGTGTAAACATCAATTTTTATCTTGTAGTTTGTGCTTTTTAGGTTTTATTTATAAAATAGTCCCAGAATATGACCTCATCTATCAAATATATTACTGTAATTTTTTTTTTTTACTATTGGCTTATAGTTACACCTTTCACATTTAGTTCTTTAATTCACCTGGAGCCCACCTTTGGCTATGGTGATGTGGTGTATGGTAGGAATCCAACACCTCCTCTCCTCATATAAAGAGCTAGTTTTCCCAACAATCATTTGCTAAAGTAGTTCTTCTTTTTTTTGAGACAGAGTCTCACTGTGTTGCCCGGGCTAGAGTGAGTGCCGTGGCGTCATCCTAGCTCACAGCAACCTCACACTCCTGGGCTCAAGTGATCCTCCTGCCTCAGCCTCCCGAGTAGCTGGGACTACAGGCATGCGCCACCATGCCCAGCTAATTTTTTTTTCTATATATTTTTAGTTGTCCAATTAATTTCTTTCCAATTTTAGTAGAGATGGGGGTCTCACTCTTGCTCAGGCTGGTTTTGAACTCCTGAGCTCAAACAATCTGCCCGCCTCGACCTCCCAGAGAGCTAGGATTACAGACGTGAGCCACCACGCCTGGCCAAAGTAGTTCTTCTTTCTACACTGACTTTGATGCCTCCTCTATCATAGACATGAGTTCTTTTTTTTTTTTTTTTTTTTTTGAGACATTCACTCTGTTGCCCTGAGTAGAGTGCCATGGCGTCAGCCTAGCTCACAGCAACCTTAAACTCCTGGGCTCAAGAGATCCTTCTGTCTCAGCCTCCCAAGAAGGTGGGGCTACAGGCGCTTCCTGAGTAGCTGGCACTATAGGCATGTGCCACCATGCCCAGCTAATTTTTCTATTTTTAGTAGAGACAGCATCTCGCTCTTCCTCAGGCTGGTCTTGAACTCCTGACCTCAAGTGATCCTCCTGCCTCGGCCTCCTAGAGTGCTAGGATTACAGGTGTGAGCCACCGCGCCTGGCCTGTGAGTTCTTGTCTCTACATGGGTCTATATCCAAGTTCTCTAATTTGGTTTATGGTGCCAGCCCTTTGCCTTTTTATTACTATGGCTTTGGAGTATGTCTTCATTCTGGTAAGATAAGGTTTTCTTTGCTGTTTTTAAAAATTACCTTCATTTGAAAACTTTTATTCTTTTTTATAAGTTTTAGAATAAATTTATTGAGTTCCTAAAAAATGATAGTTGGAATTTGACTAAGATAGCAATTGTGGTAATACTTAGTAAGGTGTCCCATCCAACAACATGGAATGTTCCATTTGTTTAGATCTTCTTTTATCTCCTTTGCTAGAGGGTAAAAATTCCCTCCATAGAGGACTAATGTATGTTTTGTTATTTTTTCAGGCATTTTATGGTTTTGTTGCTATTATGAGTGATATCGTATTTTCTCTTGTCTATTATAGGCACCTACTGAGGTGCAGAGAAAGTGCTATTGATTTTTGTAAGTTGATCTGACATCCAGCCAGCAACTCTCTTATTAGTTCTAATAATTGGTTCAAAGTTCTGTGTATTAATAGATTATTGGCTTGTTCACAAATAACATTTTAATCTTTTTTGCTTCCAACTCCTACACCTCTCATTTCTTTTTCTTGTTTTATAATATTGGCCATGACTTCTTATTCTTTTTTGCGTAGTAGCATTGCTAACAAGCATGCTTATCTTGTTGCCAATCTTAATGGGAACGTTTCTAAAGTTTCTCCATTAGGTGTGAGGTTTGCCGGGGTTTTTGATATATGGTCTATAAAATCAGGCAGTTTCATTCAAATTCTAGTTTTCTGAATTACTCTGTGGGTCTCTGTGTCATGAAGGGCTGCCCATCCTCCGGGCCCCGCCCGCAGAGTACAGCACGCTTAGCTGCTGGCACCACATTGCAACCCCGTGACTTAGAGGCTGGTGTTTCACAAAGAGGATGTCACTATTCATGGGAAGTGTTCTCCATCTCTGAACTGGAGGGACATGCCTTAGCCCAGGTGAAGGAGAGTGACGCCACCTCCCTACTATACACAGACACCTCCTGGCGCACCTGGGGCGTGTGAGGTATAGACGGGAGGATGGCATGGAGAGAAATGACACTGTCTAGGAATCAGGCTGAGCTGGGTTCAAAACTGGGACCTGCTACTTATTAGCTGTGTGATAAGTTACTTAACCTCTCTAAACCTCAGTTTCCTCATCTGTAAAATGGGGACTCTAGCAATTCCTGGAGAAGCCACATGGTAGGTTGTTAAGTAAAATAAGCCAAAAGAAGCATTTGGCAGAGTAGTAACTGCCAGCTGTTGTATTGGTAACCCATAAAAGGAATATCATTAACACATTAAAAGTAGTGTAAATGCTCTTGATAAGAAGCAAAAGCTCTGTACAGACTAAGTCAATGTTTGTTTTAAAATGTTTTAACATTTGCAAAAGTAAAAGACTAAAGAGAAATATGTGGAAATGGGGGATTACAGGTGATTTTTAATCATCTCCTTTATATTTTTCTGTGTTTTCAAATTTTTCTGCAATGAGCACATGATTACTTTAATAAATCTTTGAAATATGTTTTATGGAAACAGAAAGCTCAGTGTGACTCAGCAGTGACGAGGCTGCCAAGAGAGCAGGCAGCCTTCGGCAGCCTCAGGAGGAGCCAGCGCCTGCCACAGGAGGTAACGGCCCTGCTGTGTTTGGCACTGGCCAGACCCATCTAGATTAGCGCTTTGTTTAGTTCTGGGCATAGGTAACCATGGGGACCCTAAGTGCCATCGAGAACAAAAACGTGGCTAGTGTTCGAAGGCCACAAAATCTGGAAGAAAATAGGGCTGATAAAGCAGGGAGGGGGTGACATGGAATTGGGAGGAGCAGGGGAGCTCCCAGCCCAGTAGGGTTAAGGGTTGGGGGAGAGAGGGGAGAAGAGACAGAGACAGAGACAGAGACAGAGACAGAGAGGGAGGGAGGGAGTGGGGGAGGGGGAGAGAAAGGAATACCCATGGGCCATGATCCTGGGCCTAGAGTCTCCTTCTGGGGAGTTTGCAAAGGGGCCTGGGAACAGAGAATCGCTCTCTGGCGGGGACCCGCAGTGCCCGCGGAGGCCATGGCCCCGCAAGTGGCGAAACTCCCTGCCCAGATGAGAATGAAATCAACCAGCGCAGGCGTGACCTCCATCCAGCTCCTCCCGCAGTCCCGTGGAGTCCGTGCCCCTCTCCAGGGTCTGGCTGTTTCACTTCCCGTCTCTGGACTCCCAGGTATCCTGTCAAAGCTCATCTCTTTGTCCTTAATTTGTTCAGATTGGGTTTTATCACTTGCAACGCACAAGGTCCTAAGTAACACAAAGCGACAGACAGCAGTGGTAGGAGGGGCTGACACGAGAGGCTCCAGGAGAAGGGGCGCGAGGAGGGCACTGTAAAGACGGCCCCGTGGAGGGGCAGGACCGTGCTGGTGCTGGTGAGCACAGCTCTCTGTCTCGCTGTCACTCTCTCCCTGTGTCTCTGTCCCCCCTGCCCCCCCATTTCTCAGCCTCACTATCAGACATCAGCTCCTCTTCCTAAGCCCGCTTCTGCCCGGCTCCCCCGCTGCTGGCTGAGCACACCTGTGCTCTGCCCCAGGGGCCTCCCGCCTGTGCCTCCCCACGCCTTTCCTGCTTCCTGCAGGGGACAAGCCCCTCCATGTGCCCTTGACTCCCAGCACCCCCGCCAGTCCTGCTGCCTGCCTGGGTCCCTGTTTGGGTGGTGGCAGCGTATCTGTGCCCAAGCTCAAAGCCCCCTTCTTCCTTCTCTACATCCTGGATTCTCTGAGCCCTGGGCTTTCACCTCCCAGTTCATTCTTGGATGTGCTGCTTCTTTCTAACCCTCCCGCCCTGGCCCTGATCCGTCTTTTATCATCTCTTGTGGGAATATTTTCAGTCTTCTAGACGGTCTCTGCCTGTAGTGTTCTTGCTCTCCCGGAGCCCACCCTCCCGCTGTCACTGTGGTGACCTGGGACACTCACAGATCCCGTCGGGCTGCAGCCCTGCAGACAGCCCTGGCAGGGGCCCCACCAGCCCTGGAGTAAATCCCAAGGGTGACGCTGGGGCCCTTCCCAGCCTCAGCCAGGCCGCTCCCCGCCTGCCACTGCCACTCCAGGCACCCGCAGTGCTGCAGACGCAGCACCACTCGGTGGTGTTTTCCAACTCTGCGCCTTTGGCCAAGCTGCCGGCCTCTGTCAGAATCCCACCCTGCCCGGCCCACTCGGACATCAGTGGGGCGCTCTTCTTCCTGCTCTGGAGCTGGGGGCAGGGACATTATCGTACAGAGTAAGGGCTGCCTGGGCTTTAGAGGAGTGTCTCTAAACCTGGAGACTCCTCCGTCTCACCTGAGGGCACAGGGGCAGGTTAGGGTCCCTCCCACCCAGAAAGAAGGTGCCTTTCCATCAGCGAGCTGGACACATCAGAGTGGGCCAGAATTTACGAAGCGCCTGCTGTTCCAGGTCCGGAGGTGCAGGCCCTGGGGCGGCACTGATGGGCTTCCAACCCAGCGAGGCAGGTGAGCAGGCAGTGAGGACACAGTGTGGCCAGTGGTGGGATCCGCTGGGCAAGCACAGGCTGCCACGGGGTGCAAAAGAGGGTCACGAGTGTCCACAAGACGCCCCTTGTCACAGAGCCTAGATTCTGACTAGACTGAAAATAACGTAAGATAATTCCAGATGGTGAGAATGTGGGAAGTAAACAGTGCTGGCTTCCATAGCGAAGGCCTTTCAGGAAGTGACATTTGCACTGCTGGGGCAGCATCAGCTGTGCCAAAGGCCAGGAGGGGCAGACTCAGTAGCATCAGGAGATGCAAAGGCGCTGAGGTGAAAACCCGTTACGGTGCGGCTGGAAATCGGGCATAATAATACCTGCCTGCAGGAGTCAACCCTTGTCATATCAATGCTGCCCAACAAACAGCCCTGAAATCCAGTGCTTTCCAACAGAACCAGGATGTGCTCGCATGCGCACGGGTTCCGGGTGGCTGCAGTTCGGCTGATGCAGGGTGGGCGTGGCTGGACGGCTCTGCTCTAGGCTGTGGGCAGCCTGGGCTGTGTTCCACCTGTGCTTGTTCGGGGACCAGGCAGGAGGACTTCTGGAGAGCAAACAAGGAGCCAACCAAGCGAGTGCATTGAATGCTGCAAGTGTTCTGTCCTCTGACATTCCAGTGCCCAAAACATGTCCCACAGTCAAGTCCAACATCAATGGAGCGGGGAAGTGTCTGCTGGGGGAGTGCGAATATTTGCAGACGATAACCCAAACTATCTCCCAACCACCTCAGAGAGGTGCTGCGCGGATTAAAGGAGTCGCTGCTTGGTATGGGCACGTCCCAGGACGTGCTCATTCAACGCCAGCTGTTATTAGGAGGATGTGAGGATGGGTCATATCCTGAAGGTCTTGATAAATCATGTTAAAGAGTTTGGATTTCTTCCTGAGGAGAGCAGGGAGCCTTTGAGGCTTTAATCAGGAGGGTGACACAATTTGATTGGATTTTAGAGTGATCCCTCTGGAAGCCAAGCTGAGGTTGGTCTGGTGGGGTGAGGCTGAGGGCACACGTCAGGCCAGAGATGGTGGGCAGAATGTCACCTGGGGGAGGGAAGATGGAGCCAGGTCAAGACACATTAAGAAAACAGCATCCACGGGGTGAAGAGACAGCGTGGTTGTGTGGGGGAAGGAGGTGCCAGGATGGCTTCTCTGTTGTTGGCTTGGGTGACAGGGACACAGTGACGGACCCCTAGACCTGGGAAACACAGCAGAAAGACTGGCGGGGGGTGGGGGCAGGGAGGTGATGAGCTTAGACATGTTGGATATGAGATCCTTGTAGGACAGCAGGTGGAGATGCAGGCCTTGGAGTTTAGGAGAAGAATCTGGACGTGGTACATATATCTGGGAGTCAAATCAACTACAGGGTAGGCAGGAGGGGGCCTCAGTCATCCCGGTTTCCCAGGGGTGGAAAATAAGCGTGTGGGCACACAGGAATTTTCACGGCACAAGTGAACACGTGCTGACGTTGCTGGTTGCCTCAGATATCTGTCCTCACATTCTTCTTCCAAACTCAACCCGGAAATTACCTGGGGATCGCGATGCTCCGTAAAAGATGCCAGTCCCCAGCCTCCCAATACTGCTAAAGTGTGGCCAGCGAGTTGTAATCAGATGCGACATCCTCGAATTCTGGCAAAGCTCCTCAGAGCCTGAGGGCAAGCCCTTCTGTCTCCTCCTCCACCCCCCTGCCTGTGCTCCAGGCGGTGTCCTGAGCTCTAGCAGTTGCTGCAGTCGGAGGCCGAGGGCCACGTGACAGGGAGGAGGCTGCACGGCGCCCCGCAGGCCCACGTGTCCCCTGGGCCTGCCCGGAGCCCCCACACCAGCCTGGACTGCATTTTGCACGGAAACAAAACTCTCTCTTCGAAGCCACTGTTAACACATGTTTCTGTTACTTTTAGCTGAACTTAGTTCGGATGAAGCCATTATGATTTTGCGTGCTCGGTCAAGCTAGAGCCCACACCCAGGACATTTCCAGGGTCCGCACGGTCCCCTCCCGCGGCGTCGACAGGGAGGCGGCAGGGGTGGTCGCTCGGCGGCCGGCGTCGTGCGCCACCTGGTGGCCTCCTGGAGGACAGCACTCCTCCTCGCGGGGCGCCCCAAGTCAAGCGCTGTCCCGGTCACTGCCTGGTTGCAGCGCCCGTGTCTCAACCCCACTTCATCTTCTAGCCACACACCAAGTGCTCCAGAGTCCAGAGTGTCCGTGGACTCTGACAAGAAAACCAGGAATTCCAGACTGTACGGAGCTTCCGAGCGCAGGCGCCCTCGGGGTCAACTGGGGGCTGTTTCCAGCGAGCCGGGCTGGCGGCTCCTCCCCCTCTCCGCCCAGGTTGAGAACTTCTGGACTAAATAAAGGATTCCATGTGACCTCGCTTCTGCAGACTCTGGTCTCAGAGCAATAGTGGAAGCTGGAGGGGAGGGAGGGAGATGACTCACTGCTTTGCTGAGCAGGAAATTAACACCAAGGGAGCCTAACCTGGCAACAGCCTGGAAAAAATTTGATTTGCGGTGGCTTGAGCCATGGCAAAGTGGGTTTATGTGGGTGAGCTTATTAATACTTCCTTCTGCTGACGGCTGGTGCAAACCGAATCCGCCAACAATGTAGAAAGTGGAGTCCAAGTTGCAAAAATGAGTCAAGTCCTGGAAATTGCCGGTTAGCACAAAGACTCCTGGCGCTGGGACACACGGGTCCACACCAGTCTGGCCGGTCTTCCTTCCCCAGCTCCACTGCTCGTGGTGGCTGGAACACTCCTGGGTTTGGCACCAGGGGTTTACATGTGTGGTGAGGAGAAGGGGCCCCCGGCTGGGCCAGGCGGCCGCAGTACCATCCTCCTCCCTGTCCCCAAACTCGCATGCAGTGGCTGAGACGATTCGCCACCCCTTCCTGAAAGGCCTGTGTCAAAGGCCACAGAAGTCTCTTGTGTCCCTACATTTTCTGTTTTCCTCTTCCTTACGAAAAACAACCGAGTCCTCTTCAGCTCTCCCTGTTTGCATGCCCACCTGGGAGCTGAAGAGCCACAACCAAAATAGCACCTGCTTTACCTGGGGAGGAAGCCAGAGGCGGGCAGAGGGCGGAAACCCTTTTGTTCTTTCTCACTCTGCTTGATGGGGGCTCTGTGGTCCTCTGCAAAGAAGGTTGGGGGTTGGGGGCATCTGTTCCCTCTCAGAGCCAGCCCCCGCTTCCCTGCTGGTGTGGGAAAGGGTGTGCCCGCCAGCACCATGTCCTTGGGAAAGGCTCAAGACTGGCTCCCAGGTCCCTGTCTCTGGTGAGGGTCCGGCTGCCATGTGTTTAACAAGCCTCTCTCTTCTGGGTACGTCCTCTTGTCCAACAAAACACACGAGATGCCCCAGGCAGCCCTGAGTCTTCTGGGGTCTGTGAGCTGCCACAAGATTGAGGGCCAGTTTGGCCACATGGGCGGCAAATGACCACGACCCAGGCCCAAGGGGTCTGCCCATCTCGAAGTGTGCGGCCAGGAGTTCTCCTCCTGGAGATGAACGTTGCAGATGTGACTTTGGGTCAGGACTCATGGGGCATTCTTGCCCAAGCACCGTTGGTCCTGTGGCCGGGGGCTGTGGGTTGTGACCAGGTTCGCTGACAGCTGGGGCTAGATGGGCACGGAGTGGAGTGGAGGTCTTCCCTTTCCTTTCACTGCCTCTCTGCTGGGCTGGTCCTGAGGCCCCACCCTCGCCCTCTCCCTCCTCTGCTCTGTCTTGCAGAGGCAAACCCCTGCAGGCTGTCTCCCGCACCCCCAGGACTCAGCCCCGGGAGGCCTTGGCGGGAGACAGAGGAAGTGGGGGAGAAGCTTCGAAAGACAGGCCCATGGAGTCCCTGGGTCTGGGAACACCTCACCCCACCTCTACCCCCGCCCCTGGGCTGGGAGTGTCTTGGTCTTTGCTCTCTCTGGAGTGTCTGGCCCCTATTTGTCTCTTAGTTCTGTCCTCTGAGCCGTCAGTTCCCTGACATCCTGTGTCTCTGTGCTAAGTCCCCCAGCGGTCGCTGATTCCTGATACCCATGTCTCAGGGTCTTCCTGTCCTTGGTAACATTGGGAGCAGATCTGCTATTTTTTGACTGTGTATGAAACAGTCCTGCCAAGTTCATTTAAAGGTCTCATCCAACATCCAGTTCAGTTTTTCCTCTCCTCCCAGATCAGGCAGGTGCGAGGGTCCTGCCCTGGAGAGGGGCAGGTTGCTGTCCTCTCTCCCCTTCTGTCCTGAGCCGGCCGATGCTCCCTGTGGTCAGGCAGGGATGGGATGGGACTTGGAGGAAACCTGGCCCTGCTGGTGTGTCTGCTCTTGCTCACACTGGGTGCTTGGGCACCCGATGGCAGATATGCAAATACTGGTTCTTCTGGGCGCAGGTGTGCGTTCTTCCAAAGCATCATGGGACCTGGACCTGCATGGATGACCTCAACACCTGTCACCTGCCATCCACCCCACCTCTAACCGCACAGCTCTCTGTGCCTGCCAGGCTGCCCTCTTAGAAGGGGTATGTGTCAGATTCCTGTGGCCACCATCACAAGATGCACACTTTGGAGGCCTGTAAACAACAGAAATTTATTCTCTCACAGTTCCAGAGGCCAGAAGGCCAAAACCAAGGTGTTGGTGGAACCCTGCTCTCCCTGAAGCTCTAGGGGAGGATCCTTCCTTGCCTCACCCATCTGGCTGCCCCAGGTGTTCCATGGCTTGTGGTAGCATCGCTCCAACCTCTGCCTCTGTCTTCACATGGCTGTTCTCTTTGTGTGTCTGTGTGTCTGTGTCCTCTTCTCCTCTTATAAGGACACCAGCCATTGTATTAGGGCCCACCCTACTCTAGGATGTCCTCATCTTAACGTGATCACATCTGCAAAGACCCTATTTCCAAATAAGGTCACAATCACAGGAACCAAGGGGTTAAGATTTCAATATATCCTTTTGGGGGACACAATTCAACCTCAGGGATATTGAGGGTTCAGTTCCAGGCCACTGCAATAAAGCAAATATTACAATAAAATGAGTCACACAAATTATTTCCCATTGCATATAAAAGTTATGTTTATACTATATTGTGGTGTATTAAGTGGGTAATAGCATTACATCTAAAAAACAGTGTACGTGCTTTAATTATAAATACTTTATGGCTGGGCACGCTGGCTCACACCTGTAATCCTAGCTCTCTGGGAGGCCAAGGCAGGCGGATTGTTTGAGCTCAGGAGTTCGAAACCAGCCTAAGCAAGAGCGAGACCCTGTCTCTACTAAAAATAGAAAGAAATTAATTGGACAACTAAAAATATATAGAAAAATTAGCCAGGCATGGTGGTGCATGCCTGTAGTCCCAGCTACTCGGGAGGCTGAGGCAGAAGGATTGCTTGAGCCCAGGAGTTTGAGGTTGCTGTGAGCTAGGCTGACGCCACGGCACTCTAGCCCAGGCAAACAGAG
>CAUYSK010003238.1:0-18212 GCA_963575035.1 Avahi laniger
TCCCAGTTGCCAGCGGTAGGTTCCAGGTTAGAGTCCTCTACTCAGTAATCACCTCCCCTTTCAAGACCTGCTGGGTGCCAGAGACCAGCTTCCTGAGTCCTAACTGCCTCCGGGGTATATTCCTGGCACGGAGCTCCGGGAAGTTCAAGATGCTTGGCGCTCGCATCTCCTCTCCACTGAGTCCCACGTTTCCAGACCCAATTCTACATCTGCTTCACACGAGCCCCTGCCTCTCGGAGGGCTTGTAAGTCATTGGGGAAGCTAGACTGTCCTATGAGGGACTTGTCCCGGTGCACTTGCTGGCCGGGCTGGTGCCGCCGTCGCATGCTCCACTCTCTATTGTCGTCTGTCCGCACTTTCCAGGCTTTGTATTCCTATCTCCTGTTATTCTTTTTCCTGATTTGTGTGTCCCCCGCTGAATCTGCACCGATTCCCCTCGCTGTTTTTGTGGGAGAGCGATCCGATTGTGTGTAACAGACCGGGATCTACGTCTCCCTCTCTGGAAGCAGGGATCCGGGAGGCTACCCTAACTCCGCCATTTTCCCGTCCCCCCTGTTATATTGTCTTTTTAATTTTCTTTTTGCATTTGCTACAAAGTGGGAAAAATAATAAGCAACTTTGTTTAAATAATTTCAAAACTCCTTTCAACATGCACCTGTTTTCTCCCTCCATGCTTTCCCCTGTTATCATTCACATTCCTTCATGCTGCTTTTTCCTTTCACTCCATAACCCAAGTCATTCTTCCCAGAAAAAACAAAAATCCAATTCCAAATGTTTGAAAAACTGCCCACCTGATGGTCACCCCTGGTCCTGATTGCAAGGTGATTCAGCATTTCTTTTACCTTCTCTGTCTCTTTCCGTTGCTAATCCTGGTATGGCTAGCATGACTTTTTCTATGAACATCACCAAGAACTCTTAAATGTTCAGGTCTCATAGGCTGTCCTAATTGTTCCAATGCTAGCTTCACATCCATAATTGAGAACAAAAACAGAGACAATGTTGGAACACATCGGTGCTTTTCAACACCTCCTCAAAGGACATCAAGCATGGATGTTTGCAGTGGGGAGCAGGGAGGCCCCAGGACTTGCATACTGCCTGTGGCATAATGTGAAAACCACTGGAATGATTCTTATAAGAGGCTTCTTTCGTCTCAATCTAACAGTAATTCATATATGTGTATTTGAAAGTGTGAGGAAGAATAGAAGAAACTGACCATATATTCAAACTATAAGCTTCTTAAGGATCTTACTCATCATTGTTGTCTCACATCTACATAGTGCCTGGCACATAAAGACAGTTAATGGTTACAACACCAAGGCAAAACACCCACACCAGCATTGCAGTGTTCACTGCATGTAACCCTTAAACATCTGTAACATCATTCTATATAAATATGTTCAGAATTCAAGAAAAAACAGAACATTTGAACCAAACACCTAATTTATTTCAAATACAAAAATGTGTATGTTACAAAACATGAAGTAAAAATATAATAAAATGTAAATGATAAACATGTTCATACTAATTTAAATTGTTAGCAGATAAAATTAATTCGATGAAGTAGCACAAAAAAGGAACCAAAATTTTATAAAAAGAGAATTTAATTTTAAAATTGGAAATTAAATGATTAAAGATATTTTTAAAAAAGTAACGCATTAAGAAAAAAAACAAAGTGTATTAATAGTGTCATCAGTGAGTTGTTGACAGGTGAGTTTTGTGCAAAATTTTCCAGCTGATGAAATGGCTTTTTTCAGACCTCATACTAGAGAGCACCAGAGGGGAGATAGTTGTGAGTTCACTCCAAATATTTTCTTCTGATTCCTTTGTCATCAAACAATTCCTTCTTTTCTTTGAATATGTTGAGGTCCTTTTGAACTTTTTTTTTTTTTAGGAAATGTACTCTTTTTTTTTATTCCTCCTAAGCTATAATTTGCATTTCAAAGAAGGCTACTCTGGTTGGTCTTTCTCTTCTTCATGTATTTTATCATGTGTAGGTGGAGATTCCACTGCAGAGGGACCCGTATCAGTTTTAACACTATAATCTGTACATATTCTATCTACAGTCTTTGACCCAGAGTGAGAGCTACTCTAACAATGAGTCTTTGCTTCATTCATTGTTGTTTTCTTCCACTTATGGAGGGAGAGAAGAATGCTTTGTAAATTATTCATATTAAAATTTTAATGCCTTATATAACTTTCCAGATATATTTTAGATTAATTTTTTTAATTTTGAAAATTAAAATTTTGGGCATTTCACCAACACAATACCACTATTTTGGCAGTAAAAAATAGCATAGAAATTAAGAATGGCAGATACCAACCATAAACATTAACCAATATGAATTTGTTGCATGAATTTGGTAAGTGCTTAACCATAAGTGTGGAATTTTAACTGTCACAAAATGTTACTTTTATTTTACAGAGGAGAAAGAAGAGGGTGTGGGGTAATTGGAGATCCTGGCCCCAGTCCCCCTCAAGGAGGCCGTAAGAGTTAAAACAAAAAAAGCCGCAGGGGCCTGGCCACCCCTTTGCACAGAGCACATGACAGAGGTGCTGACCTTCATGGAAAACTGCCCTTCCACACCTGGTGAGGCACCGCATATCCCCAAGTTTCTGTTTCTTTGTTTCTGCTTGCCTATGTACTCGCTATTTCTGAGAGTGGTGCACAGGATTGCCCGGCTTGCCGCCAGGGGTGTCTCCCACTTAAGTCCCTCCCACCCCCCATAGACTCATGTCCCTTTTCTCTGGTCCTCTGGTTTCGTTCTTTGGTATCGGCTCACATTATGTTGGGGCTTTAAAGGCTCTTAATCCACATAACATATGGAACTTTCCAAGGCTCATTACAGCCAGAAAGTGGAACGCTTGATGTTCAAACCTGATGTAGTTTAGTCTTCTGATTCCAAGGACTTGTCTTCCACCACAACGAGTGCGACCCTGCAGTCAGCCCCTGCCTGTGAGGCGGATGTCGCATTGACTAGGTGAGCGCTCTCTCACCAGGGCAGTCACACATACTTGGTGGAGGAGCTTGGATGGGTGTTAGGGGTCCCTTTCCCTTTCGGCTCCTTCCCTCCTTCCCTCTACACCCTCCATCCTCTCTGGCTCTGTTTTGCCAAATTGCTCCCAATGCTCAAAGCTGGAAACCTTTGTCCACTGCTCCAGAGGTTGAGGTCAGGTGGGGGGAGCTAATCTTTCTGTGAGCACTGTTGCCCTTTCGAATGTCTCAGATGGGCCATCTCAACAACGTACCTTTCCTTTGGCTAATAACAATTCCCCTAGTAGCATAACTTTGATGATTTATTATGCTGACGGCCACGCAGACACAAACACACATACTGAGTGGGAGTGGGAGGGAAAGAGGGAAGTGGTCTCCAGACCCGCCTCACAGGTGACCTTCCTGGTGACCATCCTGTCCTCTGCTCTCCACTCAGGCTCCTCCAGTCGGGCCACATGAGCGATGAAACAAACCCAGAAGCCTTTTTCCTTCACATTTCATCAGCTAGCGGATCTCCGTGTATTACAGGATTTGAATGGGAAGGCGGCAGATGTCTAATATTGATTACTGTTTTAAGAGAGAATGTATTTCACGAAAGTGATATCTTAGGTGATAACAGCCTTGGCCAGGCAGGCTGGAAAATCACATTTCTTCGGCTGGCTCCTGCAGCTGCATTTATTAGGAAGCGATGCCTGTGCCGCTCCATCCGATCACTCTTCAATTTGAGGCTAAGCCCTTTTAGTGAGGGAGAAACACATTTTCTGGGCTCCACATGTAAAAATATTTAAGCCACCTGCCTTTTCGAGCCATGCCAGAAAGATTTCTCTGTCCAAGCGTAAAGCCCTGCCTGTGGGTGCCCCGGAGTTTGCAATCCCACTGGCTCGGCTCAGCACTGCCTTTGCCCAAGGGATGATTGTTGTTAAAAATCTTAACTTGTCTGTAAGGCTGAACATGTTAGAGTGTCTAATGTCTTTTTCTGTAGGAATTTTCCAGCTTTCTTTCCTCTGTGACAGGGGAGACCTGGAAGCCAGGGATTTGGGGAGGAAAAATGTAGCTGAGGTGCAGAGGTGCCTGTGAAAAGGAACAAGTGAGAGCACCACGGGGACACTTTGCCTGCCTCCCCGACTTGCCATGGCCAGAGCTGGCTTTCGGGGGGCACTCAGAATGCGCTAATGGCTGAGATTTCAATCGATCTATTGCCAAGGAGTTTTTCTTCTTCCCAATGATACCCATTTTACACATAAAGAAACGCATGCTCAGGGAGCCCACAGGATTTTTTCCAAGTTTGCACAGTGATGATGCAGAGCCTTCCGGAACAGAGCTGGCTTGCCTATTTCAGTGCTCTCTTCATGGTGACACCCTATTCATTATGCCAAATTTATGTGAAGGCATTTTTAATGTAATCAATGTCTTCTATAGATAGGAAAAGACCAAAGCTTGAATCAGAATCCTTAAGAATTGGAAGTAATGTTTCTTACATATTGGGATTTTAAAGCTCAGCATCAGAAGTGCCTGAGCAGTCATACAATCCAGTTTCCTAGGCAATGTGTAAATCAGATCTGCGCGTCACAGGCACAGAGCCACTTCTGAGGCTTTCAACCCTTCCTGTAATGGGCAGCCCACACCTTTGTGGAACAGCCGCAATGATCAGACCATCTTCTACATTCTGAGCTGAAAACGGTCTCACTGTGAACTCTTCCAAAGACCCAAGTTCTTCTCTGGTATTAGTGAAAGCCTTCAATTAATTTTCCATCTGACAGTTCTTTAAATATTTCCAGATAGTTACCATGTCTTCCCTTTTCCGGGTTGAAGATTGCCCCTCACCTGGACATTCTCTCAGCATGGTCACCTCTCCCTGGACATACTCCAGTTTTCAACATCCTACTCAAAGTGTGGAGCAGACCCAAAGGCCAGGACAGTGAATGTGGTCCAAACAGCATCCTTCCTGGCCTGGCCTTTCTCCTACACCGATTCCTACTGATCAGTTTCCTCCCCTGGCTGCCGATCATGTCCACTGCAAGAGCACTTAAGATTCTGCCCAGGCATCCTCCTTCCCGGTGTTCCTGAAGCAGTGGTCTTAAGAGCAGTAGGAGCAGGTCTGGGCTCTGTGTGCAGGTGGTGAGAGAACAACTTCTCCCTGAGGTTGGGCCACAAGTTTCCTATTCTTCTGGTGCCCAGAGCTCCATAAAGGCTCCTATCTCAGTGGATCCTCCAGCAACTGGGCTTCACCCTCCAAAAAATACATCCCCAGTCCCAATCAGAAAGGCCATGTGGGAGCAGCTACCTGGCAGCCTTCACTCCTGTATCATCTTTTCTTCTCTCTCCCCTTAGCCTCCTTCTCTTTCTTAATATTTTTTCTCTTACAATTAGAAAATAGTAGTCAGATTTCAGGGTAGAGGTAGGCAGCAGTCTGTTGGATTTGATGGCAAAAGGGTAGATGTGTACCATGACAGGGAGATATTGGGAGGGAAGGGGATGGGGAAGAGGGTGGTGTCCGCCCCGGCAGTACTGAAACCCCAGCTCTGCCAGGCAAATGACAGTGATTATAATTTCTTTTAACTGTAAAATGATAAGCATTAAAATACTCATCTCCTAAAGTTATTGAGAGAATTAAATAAAGTAGTATGTTAAGGACTTTGAATAGTGCCTGGTGCATGACAAACTCCCAAGGGTTTTCTGGACAATGTTGGTGGTGGTCAGCATTACTACTGGTGCTCTTGTAATCACAAGCTTTGGGAAAGGAAACCCTAAAAACAAATGACATTCTCAAATTCACATTCTTTCATGGCTATAATAAACATACAAATATTGCTATAATTTCTGAAACCTTTTTTTTTCAATTTGAAGTTTCCAAACAATCTTCTATGATTTTCTATTATGCTTGTAGGTTTGTTTTACTTTTCCTGGCTACTTATTCCCTAAATGATACTTCAGTCAAACTTTGAAAAAATAATAGAATACTCACTTGACTGAATATTCCAATAGACAGAAGAAAGAGTTTTTTTATTATTAGTAAGAACATGATCTTTCATATTCTATGTGAATATTTATTTTCTGGAAGCCTACTTAGACTCAAATTTGAGCCTTTTCCCCATAGGTTGGTGGGATATAGAATAGCATATATTTTGTTAAAACATTTATGCAGACAAGTTAGATCACATTTACATATGTCTTGACAACTTACTTTTTACCTTAATAATTTACCCTGTTCTGTGATGTCAAATAAATACTTTTTAGTTATCCTTTTCCTGTGGCTACACAGTATTCCTTAACATGGATATTTTTAATATTTCAGATTTCCAAGTAGTCTGGTGTAATCAAGCATGAACCTGCACCGGCAGGTTGACTGGCAGTAGGACACAGGAGTGGATCCGGGGAGTCCTTTGAGGGCAGGTGACCCCCCACAGATGACTTTGGGGGACCTTCCCAAGGGTCAGCTCTGTGTCAGTCACAAACTTCTGTACTAACAGTTTGAAAGCAGATGGAAAGGGGGGAACTGCAGAGCCCTCTTCACAGCTGCATCCACTTGGCACAGGTACAGGGTTGAAATAGCACATCTTCGCTAACTCCCTGGCTCTGCAGTTTTTTGTTTTCGTGATTAATGTCCGGTGCAAAGGTGAGTAATGGAGCAATTCATTGTAGTAATTCGAGTTATGGAGAATATATGGACTCCTTCGCTCAGCATGCCTTTCTTCAACTTCTTGTCACATAAAAAGAATCATTACTTTGGGGAATACGATGCCATCAGCCATGGGACCAAGCAGAGATACAACTCATGAACCTCAGATGTCTCCACTCCCTGAGCTTGATATTCAACCCTTAGAGCCTTACTTTGTAGAACTAGAGGATGCTAACCGGATGCAAAGCGTGGTGAGAAGTACTCCTAATACCTTCTCTTTGGCCCTATTTCTTTTGACTGCTACCTGAGAATGACAGGTCAAGTATAAATGACCCATAACTGCTTCCAAGTTAGTTTCACTCTTATACTATATCATTATCACCCCAAAGTAACCTTGAACACTGGAAGAAGTATGGGAGGGGAGTTAGGAGAAGAAACCACCCAACTGGCCTTGGAAGAGGAACCTCCTGCTCCAATGGGTCTGGGAAAGCATGGTGCTGTGCCCTTGCAGGGCATGGAAGAGGAGAAGAG
Organism: Avahi laniger; assembly: GCA_963575035.1. Lineage (NCBI taxonomy): Eukaryota > Metazoa > Chordata > Mammalia > Primates > Indriidae > Avahi > Avahi laniger. Next base: position 7,143 of record CAUYSK010003238.1, read on the forward strand.
CAGAGAAACGGCAGGTGGGGCCTTGGTGCTGCTTTCTCAATTCAAGGGAAAAGTGGGATGTCTGTGATCCTATTGGACCTGAGGCCAAGGACCCCTAACTCCACCAGCTTTGGAAGGAAGTGATAGCACATGCCTTATGGTTCCCATAACTATATAGGCAAGGGATGGATGCATTAATTCTGGATTTCCTGCTGTAGCTTGGGGGTTGCAATTATATCATTTTGGGTTTGACATTAATGGAAGTATTCCTGAACTTGTTAGCTGGTGGGGCCCAAGATCTTAGATTCCTGTTTTATTTATCCACAGTAGACATCTTAAAGTTAAATATATCAAAGTAACCTTGATGGAATTGAATAGCATTACAATCTATCTTGAAAAAATTCCCTCTTGGTGGAGAAGGCATGCAAAGGTATGGGAAGAGAGAAACTAGATCAGCCTGTATTGTTTACTTGCATTTTGGCAAGTATCTTTCTCCTGATGCACTGTGAGTGTGTGCATATTGCCGTGTGCTTGTGTATGACAGAGGAGTGGAGAGGAGAGGAGAAGAGAGGAGAAGGGGCTGTGTCCATCCAACCTACAGCATCCACAGGGATTTCCTGCCATATCTGAGTGTTGGCCACTCCTGTCAAATCACTACACCTTCTGGGTGGGAAGGGGTTAAGCTGAGGTGGGGACGAAGCCCATATCCTAGCTCCCTAGCTCCCTCCTTCATTCCCCTCTCAATCTTAGCACCCAGGGCTGCCTATGCAAAAGGACCCAATACATTGGATCCCAAGCCCAGGTTATTATTCCTCGAGATGTGTAAACAACATTATCCAACTCCAAGGAGCAGAAGCATATGTTATCTTTACAAAGTCCCTGTTCAATTTTGCAATGCCTAAATTTCATACAGAAACTTCGTGTGCAATCTCTCTCTCTGCTCTGCGTCCTGCACCCCTAACCACATCGAACTTCCCTCCATCCAGCGTGTGTCTGATTGAAAATTCAATTCAACTCACTTCAAATATGTATTGAGCACCTTTATGTTGACAGTAAAGTGGTAAAAACCACAGGGGATACAAAATAAGTATAAAGCAGTCTCTAGCTTCAAAAAGTCTGCTGTTCTATTGGGACCAACATGGAGAAATAAGAGACCAACATGAGATGGAATATATTTACTTATCAGAATGTGTTGTTCTGACATCAAGTGCATCAGATGTTCCAGAAAGAAGTTCTCAGTGAGAGCCAGAGTTGTCAGAGCAGAAAGGCTTTTTGGAGGGGTCTAGGGCTGATGTGGGGCTTTGAAGGATTGGGGGGAATTCAAATATGCAGTAGGATCACATGAAAAACTTTTCATGTCATTTCAAATTTTCTACAGAAGACTTAAAGCTGAAAACAACATGACCTAATTACTCTTACAGTGCAAAGAGCTCATCAAGGGGCTGCTAGACCAAGACAGGGCTTACTCAGAGGTGGCTAGGACATCCTGTGATCCTCACTGAACACTTCCCACTTCCGTACCGCCCCCGACTCCCACCTGTTTATAAAAGCAGAAGATTATGAATGCTGCAAGAGGAAGTCCTTGCAGGGATTTTTAGAAGTCAGTTGTCTGCCTAGTGAGAGTGGTGGGGCATTTCCTCTCCCTTCCATCTGAGAGAGAGAGGAAATGTTCTTGCCTCCCCTAAGACAAGAGGGAAGACAACCTGGCAGCCACCTCCTGGAATTGATGTCTGCTGAGCAGTCAAACCTGCAGGCCTGGTTTGAGGTATCTTCCAGAATGGAGCATAGTGGGAGAGTTCTTAGGAGAACTTGGTACAAATCCCTGGGACTGAGAAGACATTGTAAGCATAAAGAAATGGTGCTACTTCTTGCAGGGATCATTTTGAAGGTGGATACTGGTGGGAGCAGCCTCTGATGTCAGGGATGTGAGGCTGCCTGCACTTCCACCACTTGGCCTGCCAGGGATTGGTCAGTTTCCTGTGGACCATGTGGATGCTGTGGAATGTAGCTGGTCCTGGGCCATCGTGGAGGCAGACTGAGGAGGGTGGCCCACCAGGGGAGGATTCAGACATCAAAAGCTATGGGCTGATGAAAGGGCAAGACATGAGGAGAAGGAAGATGTAGAAAGTTGTGAGGAGTCCACCCCTTATCCAGGTATTGTTGTCAGAGTCAACATGGAGTCACTTATGCCAAACCTTAGAAAAAATGGAGTCAGGAGGCCATAAAGGAGAGGCTTTCATGTACACACACCTATGTTAACAGCTATTATAAGGACTTGCTGAAAGCTACAACCTTGCAAAAAGACTACCACAACCTCACACGTAGAATACTTCTGTGATGACATCTGCATAGCAACTGCCTGTTCGACCTTAGATGGATGCCACCTTTGTAACGAGGAATAATTATTTCAAAACAATTTATGTAAATTTACTCATTTTGCCTTTAAAACTCTTGGCTTTTTTTCCTCCCTGGGTACGCTCATGGGCTCCCATGGGCTGCCATGGCATGTGAATTCCTGGATCATAATCCATCTGTTCATTCCTGAATAAACTCATCATCTTTGGAGAATCTCTGTCGTTATTTTAGGTTGACGGTAGCATGGAGGTCCCCCCAGCATCACCCCAAAAGCCACATGTAGTCCCAATGTGGAATACTTGTCACATGGAGGGTGTTGCTGGTGAAGAGAATGACACCTTTATATAAGAGCATCCCACTTCTGTCTTGTCTCCTCCTGGACTGCTGCTCTTGAGAGGAAGGGAGATCAGGTTGAGAGAGGTGGGGGCTGAGCAGGAGTGAAGGGTCAGACCATACACTTTCCCTCCTAAACTGTAGGTCAGGCCTGGGCTGGGACAAGGGAAAGCCTTTACATTGCATGTGAGATTGGATTTTGATGGATCCTGGGAAGGGCTTCCCAATTCCTGAAAGGTGGATCTAAATGATTCAGATGAGACTCTTCTTATGACTGAGAGGGATTGGAAAGCTGAGGTCCTAAGATGCCGTCAAGGGCACAGAAGGGAGAGGCTACAGAGCCACACCAAAGAGCATTTCCCTTGGCACCAGACAAGGGCCAGTGACCCAGTTACAGAGATTTGAGGGGCCTAGAAAGGCAGATGAAGGAGGAGAGATGGGTGGGCCTGAAGGGTGTTTGGGAATCTCTCTGACTCCACCTGGCGGGAGGGGAGGGGAGGGGATGGCAGGGAACAAGGCTGTGAGGGAGACAGCAACGTACTGTGAGAGCCTTGAGAAGGACTTGGATATCGCTGAGAGGTAAACAGCAGAAGATTACAGCCTACAGCTCAAGCAGGTTTCCTAGTACAAAGCTCATTCTCTACAAAACAATCCCTTCCTTCTTTCCTGAGCATTTTCATCAGCCAGCCAACATTTCTCCCTGAAACGGTACTAGTTGATTTGTTGTCACCATGTGGGTTTGAGAGTCTGTTTTCTCATGATAGTCTTCTGTAGCTGTTTGGAAACAGAGACCCAGCTGAGGGGGATTCCTGGAAGGAGGGACACTTTACCCCTTCTCTCCACTCACCATGAAGGTGGGAAAGATCCGCTGATCCTGCCCTTGTGTATCTGGATTTAAGTCAAGTGGACACAGAGATGGCAGTTTTATTTCCTATTTATAAAATAAATGAGAGACAAGAAAGAGGTTTTTTGTTTGCAGGACATTAGGAAGGGTGATTGGCCAAAATTCCCTTAAGAGTGGATTTCCAGAGGGCTTTATTTATGATCTTCAAGCTGAAGATTTAGGAGACACATTGTGCTCAGATCTGCAGTTGGTAGCTGTCTTTTTTATGCACTTCTGTCTGTCTGGCTTGAATTTGCCTCTATAGCAGTAGAAATTTGATATACACTCTTGAGAGGTAAGAAATTCCTTGGTTTTGTAAATCAAATTTATCCTGACTTTGAGCTTTAACTCTCCACTGTGTGAGAAATTAGATTTCAGTCTTGTTTGAAAGATCACTCCATTTCTAGACAGGTACACCAGGGTCAGAGGGGTGGGGATGGTGGAAGGGACTCTGGTCTCTTATAGAGCATCATTATGATGACTAAGATTCTTGTGGTTCAAACTTACATGTTCCATTTGAATGTGAGTAGCTTAACTGCTTCCCTGTCAAGCATTGGTGTAGCATCTTTGGCTACTGCTCCCAAGGCTGTCTCTCTTGATGTTTAGTCTTCCCAGAATCCTTGAGCCAACTCTAGTACTACTTCTTAAGGGGCTATTAAAAACCTACATCTCCTTTTCAGGCTATTGTAATATGACATTCCAGCTGCTCTTGATATGACTTTTTCCATTTTCCCTGCCCAACCCCACTCCATTGCTCCGTGAATACTCAGTCTCATTGCTTCAGTGGGTATTGAATGTAGAAGCCTGGGTGGGGGAAGGGAGTGTCATCTCCTGGGTGTACATTGATTTCTGCTTCCTGAAAAACCAAGCACACAAGAAAAGTAAACATTAGGATTGGCTTTTTTTTTTTTTGATGTTGCTTGGAGAAGAGAGAGGGAATACCTACAGTCAGAAGCGAAAAGTCACAAATGTATCATCCTCTCACCTCAGTTTAGTCTTTAAAGCATCACATGAATAAACTGAGGCACTTCCCAGTAAGGGGTACTGATGTGAGCCATCAGCAGCTGATACTCTCAGCAATGCTAGTGTGAGTGGTCCTGTGCAGAAGTCTGGATCGTGCACCATGGTATTCACTACAGCGGATTGTTACTCAAAACACGTGAGAATCAGGCCATGACCCCTTACCCTTTCAAAGAAAAAAACCAAACAAGTAAGGAGATTGATTTTATTCAGGCTACTGCAATAGAGAGAGCACTCCAGATCTGAAGGTTAGAGTGTCTCAGCAGGGTCTTTTTGCCTTAGACTTTTATGAGGAAGCCCTGTGGGTCAGCATGTTGCAGGAGGGATGGTTTACAGCTGGGACCGTTTTGTGAATAGGAAAGGTCTCAATTAGTTATCTGTACAGGAATATATTTTTGCCCTTGTGGTTAGCTGGTTTCAGAGGCACAAACAGCTCTAATCTCAGCTAATCACTCATGAGATAAAGAATATGAAGTTGGAAGGTCTGTGTTGTGAACTATGTCTCCCCAAAATATATGTTGAGGTCTTAACTCCCAGTCCTTGTGCATGTGACCTTATTTGGAACTAGGGCCTTTTCAGATGTAATCAAGTTAAGATGAGGTCACTCAGGGGGCCCTAATCCAATATGACTGGTGTCCTTATAAGATAAGGGGAAGACAGAGATGCACATGTAGAAGAATACCATGTGAAAACAGAAGCAAACGTTGGAGTTATGCAGTTGTAAGCCAAGGAATGTCAAGGACTGCTGGCTAAGAGGGAGGCATGGAGTAGATTCTCCCCAAATGCCTTGAAAAAGCATGGCCCTGCTAAACTTTGATTTAGGACTTCAAGCCCTCAGAACTGTGAGACAATAAACTTCTGTTGTTTTGAAATCACCCAGTTTGTGGCTTTGTTACAGCAGCCCCAATAAACTAATACAGTCTGTGTCTGGCCTTGTCAGCAGGGTCAGGCAAAAGGGGAAAGGACTGTGTCCAGCCTTGTCATAAGTAACAAAGGAGGCATCTGTGAGTCTGATGGGAGTCCCAAGAAAGGGAAGATGGCAAGTCTTGCTTAAGTCATACAGGGAAGAGTGGTTTGTTTATGCTAAGCCATTTCAGGAACACAAAATGGGGGAATTTCTTAACCATTGGTATTTTCTGGGAGCACAGGACTCAACATTGTTAATCCACTTAAAATCCATATATGGACTTCCATCCCTACAAGTTAAATTCTAACTTACTTGGTCTGATATCCAGGAGTGGAACCTCCCAACCTCATCCACCTTCTCTGCTTCACTCGTCATTCTAGTAACATCCACACATCCATGCCCCACCCTGGTAACTGTGTCTTTGTTAATGCTATTTTTTCTACCTTGCATGTTCTCTTTCCTTTTCCCCTTATTCAGTTTTACTTGTCTTTTTATGTCCATCTCTCTGAGGAACCTATCCTCACACTCTCCCTCCCAGGCCTCTCTTCTGGGATTTCCTGGAAGCTGGCACCTACCTTTACATAGTACTTTTCCCACGGCATCGAAGTTCTCATTTCTTCTCTCTCTCCTGTTCGGCTATAGGATCATCAAGGGAAAGGTTCATTATGCTCTGATTCTCTATACTACTGTGAAGCTCTATGCTTGGTACAGAGCAGGTGATAAATAGGTATTTTCCGAGCTGTAATAAACTCTGTCTCCTTCAGACCCCTCTTCCTGACCCTTAGAAATGTTTCCTCTTCAACACTTCATGTTATCTCCACCCCGCCCCCCATCCCGAGAGCCCCTTCACTGCTATGAGCTTAGTCCTAGCAGAGAGATCAGGTCTGTATTTTCAGGTTTCATTGATTTCTCAATATAAGCATTCTATTCATGGTTTTAATATTCTAGCCACAGCCAGAAAAAAAATATCCTCTTTCATTGCATAGCCTTAAAAATATTTTTTTTTCTAATCACAAAAGTATTACATGCTCATTGCAAAAAAGTTTTGAGAAATAAAGAAAAGCAACAAACAAACTCCATACTCAAGAACATATAAAATCATTTATACTTCTACAACCCATGGAAAACTATATATTAATGCGCATCTCTGTACAAAATGAGCATCGTGCTGTGCATTCTATTTTGTAACCTGATTTTTCTCCCTTAACATTTCAAGATGAATTTTCCATGTTAATAAACACTCATTTGAAATACACAGATGTTTTTCAAGGAGGAGTATTTTTAGCATAGAGACAATTTCATTTTTTCTGTTTAAAAAATCCCCCCTCCTTTTTTTTTTTTTTTTTTGAGAACAAGCCTATTTGGGTAAAAAAATGAGTTTGAAAATGCTGCAAGTATCTCTCATGGAGGGTAATATGGAGATTGGTGTTAAAAATAATAACTAAACTGAAAAGTAAAAGGGAAAAATATCTAATGTGAAATATAGTTTATCTTTTCAATCCCAAAGACTGCCTTTTTAAGGTATATTCAGAATCTGAAAGTATAGACTTGTGGTTAAAGCAAAAAGGTACCCATCACCTCCCTATCACCTTCACCATCACCATCATAACCACCATCGCCATCACCATCACTACCATCACCATCATCACCATCATCATCACCATCATCACCATCACTACCACTACCATCTTCTTTTCTCCTCCTCCCTCCCCCTTTCTTCTTCTTCCTCACCTTCATCATTTTTATCATCATCATCACTGTTCCCATATCAATTTTAGTTGTTTAGAGATTTGGAACTTTTGTGAATGATGAGATATATAAGAACAGATGAGATGATTTAAAAATTCGATGGAATACATTTAGGATTTTTTCCTAAACTAGTGTAATCTCTATGGCTGATTGAACTTTCTGATGTGGAAGAATGATCTGTGAGATAATCCTGATACAAAAGGTTTCCTTTCAGTCCCATCAATTTTTTAAAATTTCCAAAATAATATGAATAAAGACAAGCAAGAGAGAGTATTTTTTTTTTTTTACTAGTCTGCATTTATATTTATCAAACTCACACACCTGCTTAATGCTTAAAGGTCAGGCTTTTAGATAGAAATCTCACGTGGATCTCCTTGAATTATGTAGAATTTTACCTGAATAGATAATTTTTATGTTTTTTTATAGAAATTGAAGAGAATGTATTTCAAATCATAATATACAAATGCATATTTATATTTTTTCCTTCGAAGAGGGGAGTGACCCTGAGAAAGATGTCAGGATACCATGAGAGCAGACCCTAAGTAAGAGCACCTGGTGTCTCCGGTGATTGAAGTGATACATTAATGAGTTCTCATTCTCAGTGACATTTTACCAGGAATCAATTAGCCATAGTAATTACATCTCTTCCATTGCGTGCTCGGGTTGCTGTCTGTTGGATTTTTTTTTCTGTATGACAACACCTTAGGCTCCTAAGGTTTGAGTTATTTATTACCTTCTGGGGTGTCTTTACCTTCTGGGTGTCTCGGCAGATAGGAAAATTTTGCAAAGGATGATTTTTATAACCACACAGATACTGATGCATGCAAATGAACATAACCAAGTACAATTAGAAAGCTTTGCCATTGCATGCTTTAAAAGGGATCAGAAAATACAGTGGGGAAGAGGGCACATAGTTAAGAACAAAGAAAGAGTTAAACCTTCATGCTAAAAACCAGATTGCTTAGGATCAAAAAGATTTGGATAAGAGGTCTTGGTTAATGGGCTCTTCTAGATAAAAGAGGCGAAGTGCTGTTAAATATAAAACTTTTTTGTTATTGTTGTTTTAAAATTGTTGAAAATCTTTCTAAAATATCATAGTTCTATTTTGTAAAGCAAGTGACTTCTCTGTGCTTCACTTTCCTCCCTGTAAAATAGGGATAATAACTGTACCTGCCTAATAAGTTTGTAAATGCCCAGTAAATGTTAGTTATAATTATTTTATTAAGTTTAGTAAACATAATGCAGTATTCTAAAACTAAGAATTTATAGAGCTGTAGACTTATTTTTTTTAAAACATAGTAATATTGTTTCTATAAAATATAACATATTATGGGTAGAAATTAAAACAGTATACATGTTAGTCTGTTTGGGTTGCTATAACAAAATATCATAAACTGGGTAGCTTATAAATCACACAACTTTTTTCTTATAGTTCTGGAGATTGTGAAATCCAAGATCAAGGTGAAGCAGAGCCCCAGGGTGTCTGGTGAGGGTCTTTTTACTGATTCATAGATGGCACCTTCTCCACACAGTGGAAGGGGTAAGGTGCTCTCTGGGGTCTCTTTTATAATACACTAATCCCATTTATGAGGGCTCTACCCTGATGACCTAATCATTTCCCAAAGGCCCCACATCCTGATACCTTCACATTGGAGGTTAGGATTTTAATATAAAAATTTGGGGAAGGGAAACCCAGACAGAACAAAAATAGGAAAAATCAAAAGAAACAAACTAGCTTAAATCTCATAAATTTAAAGATAACTACTGTTAAATTTTTTGAAAAATCCCTTTAGCATCAATTTCTATATAAATATATAGGCATATATTTACAGATAGATGGACCTAATTTTATAATGGATCATAATACATTTTTCTGTAATTAACCTTTATCATTTATGCACCAACTATGTCCCCAATATTTTTTATGTTTAGTATGACCTCCATACTCCATATGATCATTTTAATGGCTGTATAATATTCTATTGAGCATATGAATCATACCTATTAGACTAATCCTTCCATAATAAATATTTTTGGATTGCTTCCATTTTTTTTTGCTGTTATGAAATTCCTTGTATATGTCTCATGTTTCACTTATGCATTTACTTCCTCATTGTAAATTCAGAGATACAAGATTTCTGGGTCAAATGACTGTACATTTTACATTTTGAATCATATTTTTGTACTACTGTTCCAAAAAGGTTAAGCTAACTAATAATAATGGTAAGAGTTGCTAAGCACAGATAAGAGATTGATCTCAGGGAGGAAAGATATTTTAAGTGAAAGGAACAGTGTGAGAAAAAGCAGGGAGTTGGGGAAATAAATACTCTTTGGGGAGTCTTCACATTTTTCTTGAGTTTGCTATTTTTTATTCAACAACATCTTATAGAAACCTCTTCATATCACCGATATTCATTCTTTTAAAAGGTCTGGGGTCAGTGAACCCTAATTTATTTCGTATTTCCACCAATACTCATCAGTTACTTTTTCCCACCAGTTTTTAGGATCATGAACAATGCTATAACAAATGGTCCTTAAGTTCTGGTGGTTTTATTGATTTCTGTAGGATATATTTCAAGCATTGGGTTTGCTGAGTTGAATTTTAATCTATATTTTAAGCAATGTTGCCAGATTGTTTTCCAACAAGACAACATTTCATATTTTCACCTGAAAGTATAATTTTCTCTACATCTTAACCTGCGATAGGTGTGGTACTTCTAAATTTATGCCAGTTTGATGGATATAGCGTGACTTCAATTTGGTTACCAATGACTTGGAGAACTCTCCATATGTCTGTGGCCTGTATGAATTTGCTATTCTGTGACTTAGACACAAGGCCTAATTTCTTCTGCCCATTACTGTATTTTAAAAATACAATAAAAATTTAATTTCTATTCAAAGTAATATGTGCACATAGTAAAAAATAAAATCGTACAGAAGTATTTAAAATGAATGCAATAACCACTTGTCATACCCTTCTCCCTTTTATTCCTAATCCCCCAAAGGCAGGCAACAGAATCCATATTAGCTTATTTAACAAGGAAGTATTTAGTTCAGGGTAATATGTGGTTTACAGAGTTTCTATGTCCTGAGAAGATGCGACAGAGCCAGGAATGAATGATGTGGCCGGGAGACACCCCCAAGCACATGTTGGGAAGGTTCTAGCAGGAACCCTTTGCTGCTGCAGCCTGATATTCAGCACCTGTGACATTAGGAATTGGGGAGCAGAAGCTCTTTCTCAGCAGATGCTGTCTCTCCAGGCATGACTGTCTGCTCCTCACTTCCACATTCCTCACAAGGGTGTGTCTGCTTGACAGCACGTAAGACACAGGCAGCATCTAGCTACAAAAGAACTGAGCAAAGTGCTATTTTTGACTTCTCAATCTCTATAGCACCGAGCCTCACAAAAAGGGGTTGGAATGGGTGTCCAGTGAGCTAGCACACCGTTTGGTATAGCTCTCTTCTCCAACGGCCTTTTCCTTGCTTTCTTGATTTTGTGGCATATCTCTCAAGTACTGTCATCCCTCCTGAACAAACTTCTTGAAGCTTGTTAGAAAATGTATTGCTTTGACCTTCATTTACAACAGATAGTTTGAGAATTTGAATTCTAGATTTAATGTCATTTTCTACAGAGCTTTGAAATCATTGTTCATTGTCTTAAAAATGTTGCTACTGAGGACTGATTTGCACTCCTTTGCAGGCAAGGACTTGACTTTTTTTTTTTAAACTTTTTCTTTCTCCTCTCCTCTCCTCTCCTCTCCTCTCCTCTCCTCTCCTCTCCTCTCCTCTCCTCTCCTCTCCTCCCCTCCCCTCCCCTCCCCTCCCCTCTCCTCTCCTCTCCTCT